>ONZH01016940.1:0-22809 GCA_900303285.1 Rhinella marina | reverse complement strand
AGCAGGAGGGACAAGTATCGGCGGATGTTGCGGGAGTACCTGGCAGACCGTAACCCTGTCCTCCCCGATCCCTCGGCGTCCTACACTTACTGGGTCTCCAAGTTGGACACGTGTGCTGGAACTGTCCCTGTACGCCTTGGAGGTGCTTGCCTGCCCTGCCGCCAGCGTGCTATCAGAAAGGGTGTTCAGCGCAGCCGGGGGCATTATAACCGATAAGCGCAGCCGCCTGTCAACCGACAGTGCCGACAGGCTGACGCTAATCAAAATGAACAGCAAGTGGATTGACCCGGACTTTGCTTCTCCAACAGTGGAAAGCAGCCAAAAGTGAAGTGCCATCTGTATGAAGTGCCATTTTCCTCCTCCACCTCCTCCTCCTTAACCGCCGTAGAATTGCTCCGTAATAAAAAAAAAATTATATATTTATGGCTCACCTCTTGGGGCTCCACAAAATTTTTAAGAGGTCTCACCTCTTGGGCCTCCCACATAATTTTATCGAGGTCTCAACTCTTGGGCCTCCACATAATTTTTATCGAGGTCTCACTCTTGGGCCTCCACATAATTTTTAAGAGGTCTCATCTCTTGGGCCTCACATAATTTTTAAGAGGCTCTCACCTCTTGGGCCTCCACATAATTTTTAAGAGGTCTCACCTCTTGGGTCTCCACAAAATTTTTAAGAGGTCTCACCTCTTGGGCCTCCACATAATTTTTAAGAGGTCTCATCTCTTGGGCCTCCACATAATTTTTAAGAGGTCTCACCTCTTGGGCCTCCACATAATTTTTTAAGAGGTCTCACCTCTTGGGTCTCCACAAAATTTTTAAGAGGTCTCACCTCTTGCCCTCAAAATAACTTTTCTTTGGGCCTCCACATAATTTTTAAGAGGTCTCACCTCTTGGGCCTCCACATTAATTTTTAAAGAGGTCTCACCTCTTGGGCCTCCACATAATTTTTAAGAGGTCTCACCTCTTGGGCCTCCACAAAATTTTATCGAGGTCTCACCTCTTGGGCCTCCACAAAATTTTTAAGAGGTCTCACCTCTTGGGCCTCCACATAATTTTTAAGAGGTCTCACCTCTTTGGGCCTCCACATAATTTTTTAAGAGGTCTCACCTCTTGGGCCTCCACAAATTTTTAAGAGGTCTCACCTCTTGGGCCTCCACATAATTTTTAAGAGGTCTCACCTCTTGGGCTCCACATAAATTTTTAAGAGGTCTCACCTCTTGGGCCTCCACATAATTTTTAATCGAGGTCTCACCTCTTGGGCCTCCACAAAATTTTTAAGAGGTCTCACCTCTTGGGCCTCCACATAATTTTTAAGAGGTCTCACCTCTTGGGCCTCCACATAAATTTTAAGAGGTCTCACCTCTTGGCCGCCACATAATTTTTAAGAGGTCTCACCTCTTTTAGCCTCCAACATTTTAAGAGGTCTCACCTCTTGGGCCTCCACATAATTTTTAAGAGGTCTCACCTCTTGGGCCTCCACATAATTTTTAAGAGGTCTCACTCTTGGCCACCATATAATTTTTTTCGAGGGCTCACCTCAAGCTAACTTTGCGCACGTCATTAAAATATTTTCACAACAAGGACCTAAGAGCCCTCGATGGGAGAGCTTTGTGTGGGGGGCTGTTATAGGAAGAGATGCGGCCCTGCGGGCTCTAGCCTGCCTTCTCCATGAGCCTCTGGCCAGCCCACGGCCTCTTCCTGCCTTTTTCGGTCCTACGCATCCCTCAACATCCCCACTGCTTTACCTGCTAGACATGAACACTGGCCCAGGTCGGGTCACTGACTTCGTCATACTCAACCACCTCCTCTTACACTGCCTCACTTTGCTCCAACAGCCTCCCTTGCTGGCAACTGTGTCTCATCATCGTCCCTAATCATTTTACACTTTAGTGCCCGTTCCACACCACCATCAGCTAGAGATGGAGCTTTGCTCCAGTGTTTGGGGCATCAGAACAAACAAATATCCTCAGATAGCTCCTGCGATTCTTGCATGGGTGGAACACTGGGTTGATAACATTGGGCAGGGTGGGAGGAAGGAGGGTCAGAGTGAGGTCCCTGCAGTTTCTGCAGGCTATCGACGAGACTGGACTTTGTGGACTTGACTGGGTGGTGGACAGATTTAAAAGGAGAATCTAGAAGGAGAAGGAGGGGTTTGCCGAGCTGTCTGTAAGGGTTGCGGGAATCCAGACAGAACCAAGGCCCCAAACTTGGGTGGGGGGTAGCAGGTTTGCCCGTCCCCGCCTCCACAACATTCACCTAGTGTGCTGTCAGGGAGATGTAGCATCCCCGGCCTCAAACCAAAGTGTTGGTGGTCAAATGGCCTTTTGCAGTAACCGTGTTACTCGGGCGTGGATGATGTTTTGGGACATGTGCCTGGGCAAGGCAGGGATGGCACAGAGGGAAAAATAGTGATGGCTTGATTGCTTCCCCCTTGCCTATGCCATCTGTGGTTGTCATAGGCAACGTGATTTTAAGGGGTGCAGAATTTCATCTTCTTTTTTGTCTAGTTTGGCTTGGGGTCCATGGCAATGTAGATGAAAGAAGGTTTCCTTGTATGGTCTCACTTTACAGAGAGGTTAGATTGTCTTTGGAGTGTATTGTTGAGAGGCTGTGATAGTGGCGTAATAGTGCGACTTGGGCGCGTTATATGCACCCAGACATGCTTCCCCTGCTGTCCCAGTTGCATTCCAGCAGTGTTGGCATCCTTTTCTGAGGTTTCAGGGTGGACTTGGTGACCTCCAAGTGGTCGAATTGAGATTTCCAAGTGGCGAGCATTTTTTTCCCATAGACTTTAATGGGATTCGATATTCGGTCGAATAGTCGAATTTCGCGGTCTATTCGAATCGAATTTCGAACTTTCGAATATTTCACTACTCGCTCATCTCTATTGCTGTCCCAAAATATCTCCCAATAAATTTTGTTGTTCAACTACAATTAATATTTAAACAGTCCTCCTCATCCCTCATCATGTTGTTCACATTTTGACATCATGAGACCAAGACAGCACCTAACAATTGATTAACAGTACACCATTGTAAGGCTTGAAGCAGGATGTTCTCAGACAGAAGTGGCCACTGAACTAACAGTGTCATCAGCAAGTTGCAACAGAGATAAAGAGAGACTGGAAGAGTCACAGAAAGACATAGAGGTGGACATCTTTTGCCCACATCCCACATTGATGTCCGCTTCATTGTGAACAATGCCTGCGGTACTGGATGATGAATGCCACACAACTTCAGACACATTTAAGGAAGGTGAGAGGTACCCAAGTGTCATGTTAGAGCAATGGAAACTGTTCACATCAGCGTGGTCTGCATGCTAGATGACTTGCAATGTTACCTGACCACACCACCAGGCACAGGCATCATCGTCTTGCATGGACCAGGGAGCATCTACGCTGGACTAGGGACCTGTGGGCCTCAGTGCTGTTCACTGATGAAAGTCGATTCACGCTGAGCATAAATGATGGCTGCCAACGATTTTGGAGATGTCAAAGAGAGCACTATGCATCAGCCACTGTTGTCTCCAGATGAGCCTTTGGTGGTGAGAGATTGACATCTTTTGTGGGGGTATACCCACCATTGTTTTTGGCTTTTGTTTCAAAAAAATTGTTTGATATGAAGAAATCACCATTGCATGCTTCTACTTAAATCCCTTCGTTTCATGTAGTATGAACTTTTAACGTTTTCCATAAATTTCACTAGAGCCAAATATCCCTAACTTTTTGTGAGTAATACTGTATATATATATATATATATATATATATATATATATATATATATATATATACACACTGCTTTGGTAACTTTCAGGTATGCAAGACTGTCTCAGAAAGTTCCCATTTTGGACAACAGTAGACTAATACAGTTATGGAGACTAATGCATGGACATAGACTATGATAGCACTTATTCTGACATAAATGAATCAACAATAGCCTTCTTTCAGATAGAACTAAGTAGTCCACTATATGATAGAACGGGTGCCTTCTTAAGAACATAGCAGTCTTTTTGGCTAAAGTTGTGCAGTCTTTAGATATCTCCAAGATGCAGGGACACCAGAACGAGTTTGAGATTCCAGAGCGTATTATATGGATGGTGGGAGGCAACTCTGAAATAATCTAAAGAGAGTTACAAAATAATGGTAAAGTTACCCACCAGGACTAGTGCCCCCTCTGAAATGAGAGAAGCTTTGTTGAGCACCTACAGCAACCACCCTATCTATATGGGGATAGAGGAATACAAATCTGCTATGTAAATTTTAGCATGACATTTTAGGAAAATGTACAGGCCCTCTGGGTTCTGTTGTGTAGCTAGAGGTATAAAAGATATGTGTTGGCTGAAAGCAATGATAATGACTCTGGAAGCTGAGGTGTAAGTGATGTAAAACCAGGTGGGAAAAGTACAATGTGTTAGGTTTTGGATATGATTAAATTGGAAGTATGTTTCTTTGAAAATGACAACATCTCACTTACACTTTGTCAGCAGAGTAAAAATCTGGCTTTTTTTTTTTTTGGTAGAGAATTTAAACCACGGGCATTAAAGGGTTATTCCCATCTCAGAAATTGGGGGTATATAGCTATTGAAATCAATTCTGTTCTGAGCACACTGTAAGAAATGGCGTCATAATGCTATGGATAGGCCATTGATATCCCATAAGCTTTTGACTTGTACACACACAATAATTGTATAAACATCTCTAGACTACAACTGCCATGTAACAAACATTTAGGTGTAATTTTCCTCTAACGGAAAACAACACAGTTATGTTATTCAGTTGTCCTTCAGAACATGAACCTTAAATATATTACTTGGTTTCATATGATATTCATCACAAAATGTAACATCATTAACATGTAAGATACCTTGGATTTCTTAAAAACTTGCTTGGGAAGCTAAGGATTTTGTTAGAATATGTCAGCAGTCAAGTGCTGTGTTCTTCACACTTTATTCCCTTTTCACAGATGTACTGCATTAAAAGACAGCTTACAGGTTTCAGAAACTAGTGAAACTGCTGCGTTCTAGTACTACAGAGGCAATGACAGGAGCCACTAAAGGAAACTAGTACTTCATTTATCTATATAGAATTTCCTATGGACATATCACATAGGGGGAGTTTTATCATTCCCTGTGTGCCAGAAAAGTGGTGTTAAAGAGGTGCAAGTGAGACTTTTTAACGGTGACTTTTTAAAACATTGCTGCATCTCCCCTTTTTTCGCCATCCTCATCACTATTCTAAACATGGGGCATGGCAGGTGTGGGGAAGGACGTTGCCAGCAGTCACAACAAATTAGTCTTCATTTACGCCAGTTTTCTGCATCGCTGATCTGTCGTAGATTTCTGGTGAGGAGCACGGACTGCAGAAAAATGCACCTAATTTATGACTAGGTGTCCACCATGTCAAATTAGACACATCCTCCAGCAGAGCAGGCTATCAAGACAGGAGCAGAATTGCATGTCTTTATAAATATCCCCCTTAGTGTTTTAATCATTGGTACATATGTTATATTTACAGAGAACACCTAGTAAGTAGTTCTGCAACATTTTTTTTATGAAAGTCTAGTACTAGTACACTAAAACTTCTAATACTAGGTGTAATGTGTTTAGACTAACCAGTCCAAGTACTGCTATAAACCTTTTACTGTCTGATTAACTTTTAGTAGACTAATTACAGCGTAGCAAGTTTTAAGACTTGAAGAGTAACTTGATTTGTAAGAAACTTTGTAATATATATTATTAGAGAGAACTGCCTTCTACTGCTTCCCTGCACCACCCTCTTCCCTGGGATAATAACTCATTTACAGATCAGATTACAGCTGATGAACACAAAAGTCTATGAAAAGGGAAGAGGGAGTTAGCTGCTGGAGGGAGACAGAGGCAGAGAAATGGAAATAGCTGTAGCATCTGTTAAAGGGAATCTGTCAGCTCCAAAACAGCCCCCAAACTAGAGTAAGCATTGAATAGTGTGCGTGGAGCTGACTCCAATTAGGTCATTTTTATCTTCATACTCTCTTGCATTATGACACTGTGCTCCCACAAATCAGCAGAACATTGCTTTGAGAGTCCTCATTAGGCACTCTATATTATGTTTGTGAGCACGGGAGACCTTTCAATGCATTTTACTTCAGAGTCAAGCGTTAAGTTAGCATAAAGATAAAAATGTCATAATTGGACTCAGCAACACTTATACTATACAAACTGGCCCCTTCGTCAGGTTTGCCATTTCTTGCTACAATCCCCTTTCGCTACACACTCACATATCCGTTGCATGCTAACAAGCTGCACTGAATTTAGTTAAACTTAGATGTACCATATTGCACCAAATTTTGGTATCTAGGTCTAGGGGCAATCACAATAAATGTGGGCTATTGTTGCCTGACTAATTTATTGGGTATCAGGGAAAATAAATTACAAGCGGCCATTGTATTGCTCTGTGTTAAAGGAAATGTGTCATCAGAAAATGCCTTATTGTTTAAATCATATTTTTATATTTAACATATTTTTAAGAATTTCTGTTGATGTTACATTTAATTTTCTGTGTCAATATCTATATTCAAACAAAAACCATAAAATTCTGCAGTTTTCACTGATCACTAAGCTTAAGTGCTACTTTGTCTTTACAGATCACTTTACTGCAGTTATCTGCTTATCTATACACATAGGCAATAGCATTACAGGCAGGATTAGATTGACAGATAAGACAGGATCCTCCATTGTCAAAGCTTATCTATTCTTCATTGTACAATGACCTCTGCACAGATCACAGAAGTCCCCTTCAGTTCAAGATGGCAGCCCTCATAACCACATTCAGAAAACAGAATTAAAAATATGCAATCAGAAATCAGTTTATACATATGAAAATTTCTCTATTAAATATATTATTTTAGCAATGAAAAGGTGATTATACAGCAGGACAAAATGGTTTGCGTAAGTGGATATCTGCACTCTGCAGTGTTACTATTTTTTATCACATTTAGTTTCCCTTTTACCATTACGCTTGTTGTAAATTACATTATTATTGTTATCGAATAAACAACATTTATAAAAATCCATCAAGGATGGCTTATGATTGGTACCAGTAAGTGTGAGAGGGCAAAAAGCATTTGATACAAATGTAACACATTCATTTTCTATGTTAAAGACGGTGGGGGATAATGAATTCTCTTTGATAAATATGGTGTAATGAAAGACTAATTACGCAAAAATAATAACTTACAAAGATATTCCTCACAAATCATTTCTGGTGTCTGTTATGTAAGGATATAGAGTCATTTTTAATTAGTCATATTGTTAAAATGTCCCTTACAAAGTTCAAAGCAATTTACTCCCTAGTTACTACAGCAAAGCAGTTTTAAAAATGGGATTTGCAAACAATATACTATTCAGTACAGGATTTCCAATGAAGGTGCTAATTGAGAACCGATGCTTACAGCAAAACCTGTTTGGTAAGCAATTATCCATGTTAGGGTGATTGTAAATAAATCAACCTGCTATTGTCATCAACTGAGAGGTTAATAATAAGTAGTTCCATATCTTGAGGGATGAGAAAATACTGGAAATGGTTAGTTAAAGGGGTATTATTGGACAATGGGGGCATATCGCTAGGATATGCCCCCATTGTCCTATAGGTGCGGGTCCTGCCGCTGGGACCCGCACCTATATCGAGAACGGGGCCCCCATGAGACAAAACCATGATACATTGCTCTATATGTTTATTTTGAATGCATTCCAGTAATGGGTTAATTAGCATTAAAGGGGTATTCTCATCTTGGACAATGGGAGCATATCGCTAGGATATGCCCCCATTGTCCTATAGGTGCGGGTCCTGCCGCTGGGACCCGCACCTATATCGAGAACGGGGCCCCCAAAGTGAAGAGCGCTGGCTCGGCTATCTTCGTCGGCTCCATAGAAATGAATGGGAGCGGTGGCCGTGCATGTGCAGTGCGTTCCCATTCATTTCTATGGAGATAGCACTCGGCTATTTGCGGCGGCCCCATAGAAGTGAATGGAGAACGGGCCGCACTTGCGCGGTGCGCACTTCTTCACTTTGGGGGCCCCGTTCTCGATATAGGTGCGGGTCCCAGCGGCAGGACCCGCACCTATAGGACAATGGGGGCATATCCTAGCGATATGCTCCCATTGTCCAAGATGAGAATACCCCTTTAATGCTAATTAACCCATTACTGGAATGCATTCAAAATAAACATATAGAGCAATGTATCATGGTTTTGTCCTTTAAATACAGGGAAAGAACCAATGGCACAATTCACCTGTACTATCCCCTTTCCATGTGTTTAATTTTTGTCAAGGTATTCAGTAGGCATCAGGAGAGGTTAGGTCATCAAGCTGATTCAGTAATTAATTTTCTAGATACCATGTAGTCGGAATAAAACCAGTAACAATGGGAATAGTTGGAGATGTGGTTGCTATGAGTCTTGACAGCAAGAAAGAAATTTTAACTCCCCAGCAAAAACTGACATATGGAATGCCTTAAGCTAAGGCAACATGCCATAGATGTACATCATGGTGATCGCATGGACTCTGAAGCCATGATTATATTGTAATAGACAGGACCAGAGAAACCTCTGGTCATTTGAGTCCTTAAATACTGTGGTAAATAGAAATAGTGGCATTTAGGTTTTTTCATGGAGGGAGGGGACTCCAGAGCTTACTCAAGCAGGTCAATAGTCTACAGTCATGGCCAAAAGTTTTGAGAATGACACAAATATTATATTTTCACATGATCTGCTGCCCTCTGGTTTTTATGTGTGTTTGTCAGATGTTTTTATCACATACAGAAATATAATTGCAATCATATTATGAGTAACAAAAGCTTATATTGACAGTTAGAATGAGTTAATGCAGCAAGTCAATATTTGCAGTGTTGACCCTTCTTCTTCAGGACCTCTGCAATTCTCCCTGGCATGCTCTCAATCAACTTCTGGACCAAATCCTGACTGATAGCAGTCCATTCTTGCACAATCAATGCTTGCATTTTGTCAGAATTTGTAGGTTTTTGTTTGTCCACCCGTCTCTTGATGATTGACCACAAGTTCTCAATGGGATTAAGATCTGGGGAGTTTCCATGACATGGACCCAAAATCTCTATGTTTTGTTCCCTGAGCCATTTAGTTATCACCTTTGCTTTATGGCAAGGTGCTCCATCATGCTGGAAAAGGCATTGTTGATCGCCAAACTGCTCTTGGACGGTTGGGAGAAGTTGCTCTTGGAGGACATTCTGGTCCCATTCTTTATTAATGGCTGTGTTTTTAGGCAAGACTGTGAGAGAGCCGATTCCCTTGGCTGAGAAGCAACCCCACACATGAATTGTTTCAGGATGCATTACAGTTGGCATGAGACAAGACTGGTGGTAGCGCTCACCTCATCTTCTCCGAATAAGCTGTTTTCCAGATGTCCCAAACAATCAGAAAGGGGATTCATCAGAGAAAATGACTTTACCCCAGTCCTCAGCAGTCCACTCCCTGTACCTTTTGCTGAATATCAGTCTGTCCCTGATGTTTTTTTCTGGAGAGAAGTGGCTTCTTTGCTGCCCTCCTTGAGACCAGGCCTTGCTCCAAGAGTCTCCGCCTCACAGTGCGTGCAGATGCACTCACACCTGCCTGCTGCCATTCCTGAGCAAGCTCTGCACTGCTGGTAGCCCGATCCCGCAGCTGAAACATATTTAAGAGACGTCCTGGCGCTTGCTGGTCTTTCTTGGGCGCCCTGGAGCCTTTTTGGCAACAATGGAACCTCTCTCCTTGAAGTTCTTGATGATGTGATAGATTGTTGACTGAGGTGCAATCGTTCTAGCTGCGATACTCTTCCCTGTTAGGCCATTTTGTGCAGTGCAATGATGACTG
Organism: Rhinella marina; assembly: GCA_900303285.1. Lineage (NCBI taxonomy): Eukaryota > Metazoa > Chordata > Amphibia > Anura > Bufonidae > Rhinella > Rhinella marina. The sequence goes on along the minus strand of ONZH01016940.1, from coordinate 12,952 downwards.
CACGTGTTTCTTTAGAGATAACCATGGTTAACAGAAGAGAAACAATGATGCCAAGCACCAGCCTCCTTTTAAAGTGTCCAGTGGTGTCATTCTTACTTAATCATGACAGATTGATCTCCAGCCCTGTCCTCATCAATACCCACACCTGTGTTAATGGAGCAATCACTGAAACGATGTTAGCTGGTCCTTTTAAGGCAGGGCTGCAATGATGTTGAAATGTGTTTTGGGGGATAAAGTTCATTTTCTAGGCAAATATTGACTTTGCAAGTAATTGATGTTAAGCTGATCACTCTTTATAACATTCTGGAGTATATGCAAATTGCCATTTTAAAAACTGAAGCAGTAGACTTTGTAAAAATTAATATTTGTATCATTCTCAAAACTTTTGGCCATGACTGTACAAGTCAGGTAAAATTGGATATGTGGTACTGTTAAATAGTATTGAGTGTTTTTACCAAAACCAGATTTCAGCTAATGTAAACCAGGTAGAACTGTAACTAAGTACCATGGAGAGGACATAGGGGCATAGTTATATAAACTGTAAATTAAAACTGACTTTGTTGCCCATAGCAACCAATTTCACCTTTAATTTTCCAAAGGAGCTATGAAAAGTGAAATGTGGAATCTGATTGGTTGCAATGGGCAACAAAACCAGTTCTACTTTACACCAGTTTGAGAAATCACTCCCATCGTGTAATAAATACAAGCAATGATGTACTATGAGAAATAGTCTAAAAGGTTTGTCAGGAAATCCAGGTGACAATAACTCAAGTTTAAGTGTAAAAACACAAAACTAAAGCAGAATACATAAATATATATATATATATATATATATATATATATATATAATATATATATATGTGAAAAAAATACAGAATCAGATGTGCCCATCCTTTCTTTTGCTTTGCTTGAACTCCAATTTTTCATGACATACTTACTATTGTTTAGGAGCGGAGTCTGGAAATTATCATTGCATTTTTTAAAATTTGTCTGATGTAGGTTTTGTCAGTGTTGGATTCGGGTGCCTAGGGCCCACTGGTAAAATTTATTCCAGAGGTTCAATGTACCACTGCACACAAATACAATCTGCCTATGATTGTGCAGTGAAAAAGTAGAGGGTGTGGGACCTTCATTCTTGTAATTGATAGATGTCTCACTTGTGGAGCCACTTAGGCCCCTTCACATGAGCGAGTTTTCCGTGCGGGTGCAATGCATGATGTGAACGCATAGCACCCGCACTGAACCTGACCCATTCTTTTAAATGGATCTGTGTACACAAGCTTTTTTTTTACGCATCAGTTTTTCGTTCCGTGAAAAACGCAGCATGTTCTATATTCTGGGTTTCTCACGCAGTCCTGGCCCCATAAAAGTGAATAGGGCTTCAGTGAAAAGCACATTACATTCTGAAGCAAGTCCAGATAGAATGTGTTTTCACTGATGGTTGCTAAGAGATGTTGTTTGTAAACCTTCAGTTTTTTATCACTTGTGTGAAAAACGCATCCCAACCGATTGCACTTGCATAGAAAAAAAGTGAACAACTTAACCGCAATCGCAGTTGAAGTTCCACAATAAATTTGATTAGTTATGAATTAATTTGTCTCAAATCACTATAAATCAAGTATACCCAGGCTGCGCTGCCTTAGGGTACAGCCTGGGTATACCTGCCAGGGGACGTTTAAACAAGGACTTTACTCACTTCTCCAACTCCAGCGCTCTCCTGCAATACCTTCTGCCATCTGCTTTTCCTCCTTTTCTAATACCGATGAGAATATGTCATAAGTAACATCCAGCTCCTCCTCTATCGGCATCTTGCTGACTTTTCTAGGATATGGAGACTTTGAAGCATGATTTAGAAGAAGTAAAGCCAGAAAAAGATGATAATGGACATAATTAAGACCTGGTCTCCCTAAGGGATGTAGACTGGATGGTATTGGTTGGCACGCTGGCACCAGAATAATACAGGCTTCCATCTTTTTGGTATTAAATTACATTTATGGCTAATGTAGGAATAACTAAATGTACAAATAAATAAATAAATAAACAAATAAATAAATAAATAAATAAAGCTGATGCTGGAATAAATCTCCCTGCACTCTCCCTCTCCAATATTCTTCTATTAATGTTTTTCAGCAACACTGTCCATAGTGCATGAGCGCTTGTGACGTCTCTCCCTAGGCTCAGCTCACAAGACAACTGCGGAGACCATGCAGGATGAGGATTTTATACGGATGTAAGATTACAGTGGATGGCTATCTGAGGTTTGCCCGGCTGCACAGCATTATGGGTGATATTTTGTTCCCGGGCTAGTCTCCTCTACACTCAGGTTCACTTTGTAACACGTGCAACCACCATTTTAGGGAAACCGGATTCATTACCAGAAAGCACGAGGAAATTCAGATTAGTTGTGAATCAAAGTTTTCCTATTCTTTGCACGGAATTCCGCTATAAATGCTCCAGGGTCGCTTAACGCTAGCTGATACCATGAAGGAAGAGAATAGTATAAATAGACATAAACCCTAGTTCCCAGTGTGTCAGAGACAATAATGTATATCATAACTCAGAATAGGCTCTATAAAATTGGGTGTTATAAGGTAACACATCGAGATAATATCTGGAGGTTATGCATCTGTTTGAAGAAGGCATCTAACATTGTAATATAATACATATAGAAATCGATTTTGATAAACATAATAAAAATTGATCAGCCACTTCTTATGAAATAATATCAGATAATGAATGTGTCTACCTGTCTATTGACCAGTATTTATAACACAAACACATGAGCATACTCTGAGCATACCGAGGAACACATCAGTCAATTACTGCTGGATTCCATAAAAAAAAAGTAGGAAACAAAATCCCAGTGCTACTCTTCTGGGAGGAGTTATCTTTTGACCTGACTAGAAGTGGCTTGGTCCCGTTACAATTGTTACCAGTAACTTTCCTTAGCAGTCACATGTTCTAGAATGGCACATCACTTACTCATAAAAAGTACTGTAAAGAGGAAGTATTTTTGCAATTCAGCTTGACTTTTGCATGGTTTTGTGGTGCTGGGGGTGTATTTAAAGCACACAAATCCATTTTTTAAGTAACATATTATACGTTTTGGTGTATTAAAGTCACAGATTTTGTCACACAGCATTTTTGCGACAAAATCTCAGACTTTTCCCCACTCATGCCACTTTTCCAGAGTACCAAGAAAAGTGGGGCATTACGTGGGCGGGAAAGTGGGCAGAAAAGTAGACCCAGCTCATGTATCAATTTCCACACCGCTTGTCAGTGAGGGTGCTGGTGTAGATTTAAGTCTGTTGCATGGCCTGCTGGAGGAATCGCCAGACTTATGTAAAAGCTTGTGCCTCTACATAACTTTGCCTCTTTCTCCAGCAGCACAGAGGGACTTAAGACTAGCATGTAAAAAGCTGGTCTTAATAAATGTCCCACAAAATATATAAACTATAGTTTCAATTGAGCTATATGCAGTGTAACTCTCATCCATGCCAAGTTCCTCGGGGTTTAAGAAAAATGAAGTCTGAACATCTGTATGTTAGATCCCTGAAAATGATGACTCCCCTGAGGGGCCCGTAGATGTTAAAAACATATCTTTTTTGCCAATATATAATATCCCATTATGTATTATGTTTCCACTGTGAACTAATGTAGTATTTATTTTCTTCTTTAAACTACTTTGAGTGAAGTTTGCTGTGTTCTTAAACATGTATTATTCAAAAAGAAGAGACTTCAAGTATTTTTTGTGGATCAATAAAGTGTAATGCTGAAAAGGTGTCAGATATTGTTGTAGGGGATATTAATTATTATTAATATTTTGGGTAATATTAATAATCAATATGCATAAATAGGTGTGTCCGGCTACCACTAGCTCCACCTATTTATTCCCTTACTGCTGTCTATTCCCTGCACTGTGTAAACTACCTAGTACTGTTGTGACTACAAAAAGACACTGTATACAGTGTTTAAAAAATAAAAAAGATTTATTACAAAATACTAACAGTCTACAGTCTAATTATGCTATTTAGACTATATCTATATATATTTATATTGGCGTACATAAATATATATACAAATAGCCGCACAACAATACATTACAAAACCTCAGTATAAAAACCTAACTACACTATACAAACCCACGTAGAAATTCCACCCAGAAAACTAGGTATGCACATACACTACACACAGTAGAATACATATAGTTACAGCACCCTCCTGAGCCTACACTTAACTGTCCCTAAGGGAAAAGGGTTAAAACTAAGTTACTGGCAGACAAAGGGTTAATATAGCTATATGAGATGCAGGGGTGATATAGCTATATTATATATGGTACAGCAATAACAATGGGGATATGGAGATATTGGCAGGGAAGGGGTCAACAGGGATATGGATTGGCAGAAAAAAGGGTTAATAAGAGGTTGAGGTTCGTTGGTGGTATAGGGTTTATGGATGTAGAGATTATGACAGGGATAGGGTTAATCAGAGTACGGCAGGGGTTAATGCTGGGGTATAATGATAGGGCAGGGGTTAATGCTGGGGTAATAATAATGGGTTAATTCATTGGTGGTTCAGGGGTAATTGCAGGGAATATCGTTGGTGGTATAGTAGGTAATACTCAGCCCATCCAGGGGTTAATCGCTCGTCGTCAGGGGATGATCCTCGCTTGATTATGGCTTGTTTTGCAGAGGATGATCCTCACTTCTTTCTTGGGGGGGTGGCACGGCTCAACTAATGTTGTAGGGTATATTAATTATTAATATTTTGTGTGATATTACTAATTAATATGCATAAATAGGCATAAACCGTCTGTCGCTAGCTCCACCTATTTATTCCCTTATTGCTGTCTGTTCCCTGCACTAGGTATACTACCTTGTACTGAGCTATCGCGGCGACTATAAAAAGACACTGTAAATTGTACTTTGAATAATAAAATACTTAATAAAATACTTACAAATAAAATACTAACAGTATACAGTCTAATTATTTAGACTATATCTATATATACTTATATTGATGTACCGTATATGCCGGCGTATAAGACGACTGGGCGTATAAGACGACCCCCAACTTCTGCCCTAAAAATATAGAATTTGGTATATACTCACTGTATAAGACTACCCCTCTCCCAAATGAAAAAAAGTCTGCTTTGATTTCAACATGTTAATTTTAATTCAAATGCATATGACATGCAGGTACTGTATATAGCAGCAAAACTGTCACTTATAAACATAAGGTTGTTTCAAACATGTACGGTAAAGCTAAAACTTTGCAAAACAAACAAGAGAGCAAGTGCCTGGTGATCATAACTGTAAGCTGCGATATTGTAACAGGTCTTGCTGGCATGACAGTTTCCCTTTAAAAGCCTTCAAAATCCTCCTGAGAATATAGAGAATAGTATGCTACTTCAGTATGCTAAGAGCAGGGCTCTCTACGCGCTGACGGGAAAAAAAAAACACCTCACACAGTGCGGCCCCCGTATATCCGGCGTATAAGACGACCCCCCACTGTAGCCATTATTTTAAGGGGTTAAAAAGTAGTCTTATACGCCAGTATATACTGTATATAAATAAATATATATATATATATACTAGCTGAAGGACCTGGCTTCGCCCGGGTATATTTAATTTATTTCATTTACTGTTTGTGTGTGTGTGTCGTTAAAAGCTAGCTAGAGTGACCTCTACAGTGCCCACCCCTTTAACAGTGACCTCTACAGCAGCCCGCCCCTTTAACAGTGACCTCTACAGCAGCCCCACCCTTTAACAGGACCTCTACAGCGGCCCGTCCCTTTAACAGTGACCTCTACAGCGGCCCGCCCCTTTAACAGTGACCTCTACAGCAGCCCGCCCCTTTAACAGTGACTTCTACAGCAGCCCACCCCTTTAACAGTGAACTCTACAGCGGCCTGTCCCTTTAACAGTGACCTCTACAGTGGCCCGCCCCTTTAACAGTGACCTCTACAGCAGACCGCCCCCTTTAACAGTGACCTCTACAGCAGCCCGCCCCTTTAACAGTGACTTCTACAGCAGCCCACCCCTTTAACAGTGAACTCTACAGCGGCCTGTCCCTTTAACAGTGACCCTCTACAGTGGCCCGCCCCTTTAACAGTGACCTCTACAGCAGCCCGCCCCTTTAACAGTGACCTCTACAGCAGCCCGTCCCTTTAATAGTGAACCTCTACAGCAGCCTGCCCCTTTAGCAGTGACCTCTACAGCAGCCCACCACTTTAACAGTGACCTCTACAGCAGCCCGCCCCTTTAACTGTGACCTCCACAGCAGCTAGAGTGGCCACTGTCTTCACCCCAGAAAGCCAGACCTCACCAGCCATTCCCCCAAGCGTGAAACAGCGCCCCCAGTTCCCATGAAGACACACCACTAAACATGAGGCCACGCCCCCCTGGCTCAGTGAAGACATGGAGGAGAAGCTGTCTGAATGTGAGCTACTGAAAGGGTGGACATCCCTGTGTCTGTCCAGGCACTGCGTCGGACGGAGAACAGGTAGCCAGAAAACTGGACTGTACAGCCTAAAGCCAGACATCTGGCCACCTTAACATCAGTCTGCCCCTAGGGTGGCCAGAGGTCTTGTTTTAGGCTGGACAGTCTTACCCTGTCCTCGTCATGTCCTGTCATGCGCAGGGCCTGGATGGACACAGGGATGTCCTTTTGAACAGCTCACTCTCAGACAGCAGCATTGTGCAGTCTGAGCAATGAGCTGCAGGGATAAAGTCAACCTCCCCCCACCCCTGCAGCTGACAAAAGGTGATTTTTACCTATATTTTTACTCCCGGTCAAATGCAGCATGGAAGGGGCGTGGCCTGACTGAGTCAGGGGTGTGACTTAGTGGGATCTGGGGGTGGTGCTCTTAAGCCCTTCTTTTGAAGGTGGATGAATTACAGGTCGATGCCATAGTAATTTAGGAGGAAGGTGGGTAGCAGTGGAAGAAAACATCTTTTATTACTACTGAACGGTAAATATGTGAAATTTACATTATATGAGGTAATGATTGATGATGAATTAGTCTATAACTTTACCATTGTCATCCACTCTGCCTCTTTAATGCAGACCTACAGCAGTGAACTGGCTAGGTTGTCATAGAAACCTGGTGTGTGCCTGTGAGCTTCTATTGGCTGATAAGGGTCATGTGACCAGGCTACTATTGGCTAATGCATTTTTTGGGAATATCTCAGGAACGGTACGTCCTGGAGAGCTGAAAACTGTTCTAAAACCTTCCCGGACACCTGATGTACATGTGTGCCAAATTTTGTGATTGTAGCTGCAAAGGTGCGGATTCCTTTAGCGGACATACACACACACACACACATAGACTCAGCTTTATATATTATATATATTATATATATATATATATATATATATATATATATATATATATATCCAAAGTGAAAAGTAAGGAGAAGCAGCACTTCCAAACGATGGGTGCAAAAAATCCTCCAAGGAACCTGAAGCCAAGGTTCAACAGTTCAATAGAGTAAAGAAATGAAGGCAGCACTCCAGTGTAACGTGAAGAAAATGGTGGTTTATTCACCCGACCAGCAGCAACGTTTCAACCGTTCAATACAGTCTTTGTCAAGCTGTGTGCATGTGCTCAGACAACACTTTAAATAGTCACAGTGTATATAATTCAATCATCACATCTCATTACATATTCACAACAAATTCATGTCAAAATACATGATTAAATATAACAATAAATCATCCAATATATGATTAAAACTTTAAAAAGTGTATTTGTGCAAAAAACGAAATTCATGTGCTAATATTTCTTATAAAATCGTGAAATAGAGATAATATAATATAATAAAGTGCCAGGTGCTGTGCATAAATACTAATACGACTAATTACACATAAATTAAAAAACCGTGAAGACATGTTCATGTCCGAATTCCACAGGCGTCTCGGTGTCCACATCGCGCGAGTGTATGACGTCATTATTCCCGCGATAAACGGGATTCTAGACGTCAGGCTCATTTGCCAGTAGTAAATCTCCTGCGCCTACATCCGGACAGCGAGTTCCCGCGAGAGGCGAGACTACGCTGTCCGAAGATATTAGGCAACATCAACTATCTCCCAAATCACAGTGCGCCTGCGTAAACCCATATCATTCCGGAGGATACTCCCATCATGTATTCAAAGCATATTAGTTTTCTAAACATGTTCACTTTCTTCGAACTCTTATATAACAGATAAAAACAGGGAAATATCCTAAAAATCCACCTGAATCAATGGGGCCACTGTGAAGCCCCCATAACTATGGGAAAATCGCAGGACAAGCCCCCAAGGTGTCAGACATCCCTGATCAACATAATATCAGTATAAGCCCCCGGGCACAGCCATTATCGCCAGAGATACTGAGGCAATACGGCGTCCACTTGAGGGAGAATGTCTCATGTCATCTTAGTGTGACAATAATCCCTAGTTCAAACCAGGGAAATCATAACACAGATACATGACTGGAAGACCTCCGGAAACCCAGATTAGCACCTAACCTATAAATAAAAACAAACTATTATTTAATTCCAAAAAGGCAATAAAACATTTCTTTTGCGTTATTGTGGCACCAAGACGTCTTGTGGAAAAAAAGGGAGACCAATCTTCACGGTTTTCATCCATATTCCACAATGTTATGAACATCTAAAAAAGAAAAAAACAAATGATTCGACATCTGATTTGACCAGTCTGTCTGCCAGATTCTTCTTTCTTCTATAGGCACATAAAGGAGGAGAATGAAACTCCTCTACTTCTAAAAACCCACTTCTCAAAATCCCCCAATGCTTCTTCACTATGGAGGCAACATTAACACTATCCCCTCCATAGTCAGAAACAAACGGGACCCTTTTATTATCCTTCTGTGGTTGTGTAGAGCCCTGTAGTAAAACCTCCCTCGAAATCGCATCTACCCGTTTGCGGCAGTCAGAAATCAATCTATGTGGATATTTCCTCATTCTAAATTTCATACTCATGTCCTCTAATCAGATGTTGGCTCAAATAAAGGTAGTGGGAATTATTTTGGGTTGACCAGAGTAGGTTGCTTTCCTTGCTTTAATTGTGTGAACTGCCCCCTAATGTTGCGGGGGAACAGTTTCACCCATGTAAATACAGGACAAATCTTTCGGATCAGACAATATTTAACCTGTGATTCAAGCTACGTAGTATATTTGCTAGAATGCCCATGTGGTTTATACTATGTAGGAGAAACCACATGGGATCTCAAGACACACTTGAACCAGCATCGATATTCGATACGGAAGAAAAAGTTGAATCTTCCGGTGTCTAAACACTTCACCGAGGCACACCATACAGAGAAAGATTTAAAATTCAGAATACTGGAACAGGTGACTCTAACAAGAAGGGGCGGTGATAGATCTATATTCCTGAAGAGGAGGGAACTCTTTTGGATATACGCACTGCAGACATTGAAACCCAAAGGTTTAAATGTGGAATTTAGAGTGACTTGACGGGACGAGAGAATGTCTCTTGCTCTGACTATGTTGGGCCGCTCGCGTCCTCTCGTGTGTATGAGAATGATGTGCTTAGTAAGGTATACTGGCAAACATGTTTTAATATTTGTTTTTTTCTTTTTTAGATGTTCATAACATTGTGGAATATGGATGAAAACCGTGAAGATTGGTCTCCCTTTTTTTCCACAAGACGTCTTGGTGCCACAATAACGCAAAAGAAATGTTTTATTGCCTTTTTGGAATTAAATAATAGTTTGTTTTTATTTATAGGTTAGGTGCTAATCTGGGTTTCCGGAGGTCTTCCAGTCATGTATCTGTGTTATGATTTCCCTGGTTTGAACTAGGGATTATTGTCACACTAAGATGACATGAGACATTCTCCCTCAAGTGGACGCCGTATTGCCTCAGTATCTCTGGCGATAATGGCTGTGCCCGGGGGCTTATACTGATATTATGTTGATCAGGGATGTCTGACACCTTGGGGGCTTGTCCTGCGATTTTCCCATAGTTATGGGGGCTTCACAGTGGCCCCATTGATTCAGGTGGATTTTTAGGATATTTCCCTGTTTTTATCTGTTATATAAGAGTTCGAAGAAAGTGAACATGTTTAGAAAACTAATATGCTTTGAATACATGATGGGAGTATCCTCCGGAATGATATGGGTTTACGCAGGCGCACTGTGATTTGGGAGATAGTTGATGTTGCCTAATATCTTCGGACAGCGTAGTCTCGCCTCTCGCGGGAACTCGCTGTCCGGATGTAGGCGCAGGAGATTTACTACTGGCAAATGAGCCTGATGTCTAGAATCCCGTTTATCGCGGGAATAATGACGTCATACACTCGCGCGATGTGGACACCGAGACGCCTGTGGAATTCGGACATGAACATGTCTTCACGGTTTTTTAATTTATGTGTAATTAGTCGTATTAGTATTTATGCACAGCACCTGGCACTTTATTATATTATATTATCTCTATTTCACGATTTTATAAGAAATATTAGCACATGAATTTCGTTTTTTGCACAAATACACTTTTTAAAGTTTTAATCATATATTGGATGATTTATTGTTATATTTAATCATGTATTTTGACATGAATTTGTTGTGAGTATGTAATGAGATGTGATGATTGAATTATATACACTGTGACTATTTAAAGTGTTGTCTGAGCACATGCACACAGCTTGACAAAGACTGTATTGAACGGTTGAAACGTTGCTGCTGGTCGGGTGAATAAACCACCATTCTCTTCACGTTACACTGGAGTGCTGCCTTCATTTCTTTACTATATATATATATATATATATATATATATATATATATATATAGTCGCACAATAATATAATACAAAACCTAAATATGAAACCTAACTACACTACACAAACCCACATAGGAAACTCCTCCCACAAACTACCTAACATATACTCACACAAAACACAGATTGCAAGCCCTCCCAAGCCTAACTACTTTACTGTCCCTAGGGAAATAGAGGGTAAAATAAAAAGTTAATGGCAGAGGTTGGTGAAGTATATGGGGGAATATGGCAGGGTATGAAAAGGGTTATGGAGATGTTGATGATATGGCAGGGAAGGGGTTAATGGCAGGGCACAATACAAGGGTGTCACGCTCTGGTGTGGAGGGAATAGCCACACCGAGCGTACGAGGGAAGGGAACAGACAAAAACCAGGGAAACAGTCACCTCCTGCAGGGAACCCTGAAACTAGGCCCTGACTGACTACCAGTATGAACAAGCCTCGGTGGTAGGAGAGTTCATACACAGGAACCTAATAATAAATACACCCTAAAGAACCTTGCAGCTAGTGATACAAGAAAGAGTAAACCCGTTCCTCTAAGAGTAAGCACAAACAGGAGACTCCAGAAGGAAAACCACTAAAGGAAAAAAGTCACTTATATGAAAGCAGATATCGCAGCAACCAGATCTCAGCCGAGATCCACACCACACACTACTAAGTAGGCAGAAAGTATAAACCGCAAGGGATACTGGGAGAGGAAGGGGTAAATAGGAGAAAGATAATTACCACAGCCGCAACATCTGAGGGGAAGGGGTGTGGTAAACAGCAACCAAACCAAGGGAAAAGCATGTCAAATTATGTCACTTTTGAAAGCCGCGCAGAACGTCTGATACCAGACGCAAGCCCACTCGTTACATTACCCCCCCTTTTACGGGTGACCTCCGGGCACCCAGGACCAACTTTATCAGGATGACACCTGTGAAAGGCTTTCACCAAACGACTGTCATTCACGTCAGATGCTGGTACCCATGACCTCTCCTCAGGACCATAACCCTTCCAATGAACAAGATATTGAAGAGTCCCACGGAGAACGCGAGAATTAATGATCTTGACAATCTGGAATTCCAAATTACCATCCACCAAGACAGGCGCGGGTTAAAGGGAGATGGCTCCAGAGGTTCAACATATCTCTTCAACAAAGATCTGTGAAACACATTATGGATTTTCAGGGCCTGAGGAAGTTCAAGACGAAATGCTACAGGATTAATAATGGCCATGATCTTATATGGGCCAATAAATCTTGGACCCAACTTCCAAGAATGAACTTTCAACTTACTATTCCTAGTAGACAGCCACACAGAATCACCCACACTTAGGTCTGGACCATTCATACGTCTCCTGTCAGCCACACGTTTGTACTTGTTACCTATATTTATCAAGTTATTTTGAATTTTTCGCCATATAGAAGACAATGATGACGAAAACGTTCTTCCTCAGGAATACCAGAAGTATCAGAACCAGAAAATGTGCCGAACTGCGGGTGAAAGCCATATGCACCAAAAAATGGTGACTTACCAGTGGAGTCCTGTCTGAGATTATTTATGGCAAACTCAGCCAGAGACAAAAACGAGGACCACTCCTCCTGGTTCTCAGAGACAAAACATCTCAAGTAAGTCTCCAGACTCTGATTGGTACGCTCAGTCTGTCCATTCGTCTGGGGATGAAAGGCAGAGGAAAAAGACAGTTGTAACTGAGCCGAGTACAGAACGCCCTCCAGAATCTGGACACAAACTGAGTCCCATAATCAGAGACCACGTCAGTGGGAATGCCATGAAGTTTCACAATGTTGTCAACAAACACTTGTGCAAGAGTTTTTAGCATTGGGGAGTCCAGGTAATGCATAAAGTGCGCCATTTTTACTAAAAGATCTACAACCACCAGAATAACTGTCTTTATCAGGCAGATCAGTGATGAAGTCCATGGATAGGTGGTCCATGGTCCTGGAGGGATGGGTAATGGAAGTAGAGGTCCAGAAGTCGAGTATGTGTCACCTTAGCTCGTGCACAGACACTACAGGCTGACACATAATCCTCAACAACTTACACAGCCTGGCCACAGAATCTACGAGAGATGAGGTCGACAGTGGATTTACTCCCAGGGTGTCTGCAAGCACCGAAGAATGAGCTCCTCAACACCTTATGACAAATCAGACGGA
>ONZH01016939.1:0-27136 GCA_900303285.1 Rhinella marina | reverse complement strand
CAGTGCAGAGACAGAGTAGGGAAGATTGCAGGGACAGTGCAGGCCATTCATTCTTAATCAGTTCTGTTATACATACACTGACTGTGCATCAGACTTAGTCTGAACAGCCAGTTTAATACATAGGCGAGTGTACCTAGTTCATCTGCTGCGCCATTAATAATTAATCTGTTCAATTATACATAGAAGTACTGTGCATTAGACTCATTGTCAACAGGTGGTCTAATATATAGCCATATTTTTCTAGTCTATCTGCTGTCCCATTCATACTTTATCTGTTATATTACTGATTCAGTAACTATACACTATTGCCAACAGACAGTTGCCTGGAACCTCAAAAGGAATGCGCAGTGGCAAAAATGGTGCTGTAGCTGGCACAAAAAGCAGCAGAAGGAGGGGAGGTGGTAGCAGCAGCCACAGCAACAGGCCAGAGCTACCACTGTCATACAGCAGTCGTGTTTTGACCAACAATTCAGCTGTACTGGAATGATTGACTCGCTCTTCAACATCACCTCAGGTGACACACAGTCAGGAATTGGTGGGTACCTATGACACCACACTTAGTTGGTATGACCCAAGAACAACCTCTGTGCCCTCACCTGTCCCGCAACTGCCTCTGTCTTTTGCTGGTTCTTCTGCTCGGGAAGTAATGCATACTGCCGGCTCTGCTACACATTTTCAGCAAGGACAAGCTTAGTAAAGACAGTCAGCAGATACAAACCAGCACAGACTTGGAGGAGAGGTCCACTGCGTCCTCCCTTAGGCATGCTCCCTTAGGCATGATGGCAGTCGGATGGCAGTATGTGTTGAAAGCAGTCAGAGACCTGGCCATGAGACTGTTGATGGTGACATAAGTGATGAACAGTCATTAATGGTTTATGATGTAGCTAATCGCACGTGGTAGCCAGTTAAATAGGGGGCATCATCATCATCGGGGGGGAGAGTGGCAGTAGGCAGGCCCATGAGACAGCAGCAGTTCATGCCAGTGCTGATGTGTGGAGCTAAAACTGTGGTTAAGGACAACTTATGCCCTTTACAGCCAACTGTGTAAATCTGGTTCTGGCCCAGACACACCTACAATTTAGTTACATCATGGTAATCGTGGGATTTATGTGCCAATGTCCTCCTCTGCCTCCTCATCCTCCACCTTGTCTTTAGCCTCCAATGTAGGCACAGTTCAGAGTGGTCCTCCAGCATACTATCTATGCAAAGAAAGGTGTTCCACCAATCTGGGCTCTATGGCAGAGGGTCCAGAAAGAAGCCTTTTCTCAGTAATAGACACATGAAAAAAAACTAAAGGTAATTAGATTTTTTTGTCTTATGAAACCAAGATTATACTTTTGGCCTCAATTCTAAGTGTCATTGTTACAATGTTGTTTCATTTGTTGCCACTGTACCGTGCGTACAGGCGCTGGCTTTTTGTGAGTTGCATTAGTGCTGTTGGGCTCCTTGGCGGTCTATGTTGCCCCTGTTCCATGCGTCCTGGACTCAATTACTTGTCTGAATTTGCACCTAAGTGCTTGCATCTCCCCTTAGTTCTGTATTGTATGGGTTAATCTTTCCCTAAGTATGTATGTATCTGCTCATGTAATTAGTTTGTTAAGGCCCCATTCACACGACTGTATGTTCATTTCCGTATCTTATCCGCATTTTTGCGGATAAGATGCGGAACCATACGGACCCATTCATTTTTCCATGGGAGAAAAAAAATGCGGAATGCACACCGTGTGCATTCCGCATCCGTATATTACAGAAGTTCTCCCGCAAAAAAAGAAAACATGTCCTATACTTGGCCGCAAAACACGTCCGTAGCCCCATTAAAGTCAATGGGTCCACAACATTACGGAACACTACAGAAGATTTTCCGTATGTCTTCCGTTCCATTTTTATACGGATCACGGAATACATATGGTCGTGTGAATGGGGCCTAAGTCTGCTATATATATCCTGAGTTCTGTGCCTGACTGGCATATATTTTTTGATTTCTGTCATCTATCGTGGGTGTGTAACATGCTTTGCTTGAATCTGCTTGGATTCTGTCTGTGTCCTGTGTTGGAGATTTGTCTGCTATTACCTGTAGTGTCTGAACTGTGTCTTAACAACTGTGTATGTAACATAGTAACATAGTTTATAAGGCTGAAAAAAGACATCTGTCCAGCCAGTTCGGCCTGTTTTCCTACAAGTTGATCCAGAGGAAGGCAAAAAAAACCCTGTGAGGTAGAAGCCAATTTTCCCCACTTTAGGGAAAAAAAATTCCTTCCCGACTCCAATCAGGCAATCAGAATTACTCCCTGGATCAACGACCCATCTCTAGTAACTATAACCTGTAATATTATTACACTCCAGAAATACATCCAGGCCCCTCTTGAACTCTTTTAGTGAACTTACCATCACCACCTCCTCAGGCAGAGAGTTCCATAGTCTTACTGCTCTTACCGTAAAGAATCCCCTTCTATGTTTGTGTACAAACCTTCTTTCCTCCAGACGCAGAGAATGTCCCCTTGTCACAGTCACAGTCCTGGGGATAAATAGATCATGGGAGACATCTCTGTACTGACCTCTGATATATTTATACATAGTTATTGTCACGGGGGAGACAAGGGAAGGTGTGCCCTGTACTTGAAACCCCCCTTCTTTCCCTACCTACTTGCCTCAAACGGCCCTAGGCAGCTGCGGACAACCACGAAGACGTTCCCTACACTGGGTAAGTGCAGAGGGAGGGAAAGGGAACACAGGGAGAGACAAAACACAGACGGAACAAACACAATGATAGAGTAGTCAGCAAGCCGGGTCAAACACAGGAGATAGCGTAAATACCAGGGGTCAAGAGAAGAGAGGTCCAAGTCCAAGTCCAAAGTCAGAGTCCAAATAGTAAATCCAAAACACAAGGTCGCACAAGCACTGATCAAAGGTATAAACTAATCACAGGCATCTGAGTGAGGCAGTTGCCATCTTTAAATAGCCCGCCCAGGATCATGTGATGTGGCCAGCATCACATGACCTGAGGCGGAGCAAGCTGTCCAAACAATATGTAAAGTAGCCATGTGGTGTGATCAGCACCACATGGCTAAACCCAAACAGAGAATTAACTCATGAAGTGCTGGCTGACAAGACCAGCACTTCAATTCCCTATAGCTCGTCTCTAGGGGGGCGGAGAGGTCCGGCGATGTCGTGCAGAGGGAGCGCGACGCCGACCTCGCGTGACAGTTATTAGATCTCCCCTCAGTCATCTTTTTTCTAAAGTGAATAAGCCTAATTTTGATAATCTTTCTGGTTACTGTAGTCCACCCATTCCAGTTATTACTTTAGTTGCCCTCCTCTGAACCCTCTCCAGCTCTGCTATGTCTGCCTTGTTCACAGGAGCCCAGAACTGTACACAGTACTCCATGTGTGGTCTGACTAGTGATTTGTAAAGTGGCAGGACTATGTTCTCATCACGGGCATCTATGCCTCTTTTGATGCAACCCATTACCTTATTGGCCTTGGCAGCAGCTGTCTGACACTGGTTTCTACAGCTTAGTTTGCTGTTCACTAAAATTCCTAGGTCCTTTTCCATGTCAGAGTTACCCAATATTTTACCATTTAGTATGTACTGGTGACTTGCATTATTCCTTCCCATATGCATAACCTTACATTTGTCAGTGTTAAACCTCATCTGTCACTTCTCTGCCCAAGCCTCCAGTCTATCCAGATCAATCTGTAGCAGTGTACTGTCCTCTTCTGTGTTAAAGGGGTTGTCTCATCTTGCCTAATGGGGGCATATCCTAGGATATGCCCCCATTGTCTTATACCGTTTGGGACCCGCAACCTATATCGAGAACGGGGCCCCGCAAGGTGGTGGCTGGAGGACTCCGGTCCGGCCACCACCAAGCCGGCTCCCCATAGAAATGAATGGGAGCGCACCGCGCTTGCGCGGCCACCGCTCCTATTCATTTCTATGGAGCCGACGGAAATAGCCGAGCCAGCGCTCGGCTATCTTCGCCGGCCACATTGAAAATGAATGGAGGCGGCTGCGCATGCGCTGTGCGCCCCCGTTCGCTTTCGGGGCCCCGTTCTCGATATAGGTGCGGGTCCCAGCGGTGGGACCCGCACCTATAAGACAATGGGGGCATATCCTAGCGATATGCCCCCATTAGGCAAGATGAGACAACCCCTTTAATTACTTTATGTCTTGTGCTTCCTTCCGCCTAGACGTCTTGACCATTGCCGTCCAGTATCCACTATGTCTATATGAATTCCTGTAGTCCATATGTCTGGTTCTTGAAATCTGATTGCCTGGGTTCCTGTTATTTCCATATGCCAGTGATCTCTGTGTTTTGTCTCATGCCTGTATCCGTATTTGCCTTAGATTCACCTGTATTCTGCTTGGTTCTGAATTAGTGCCTTGCCTTTTTTGACCTTCATGGGTCAGCTGCCAACTACACCAGGAGTATTCCAAGAGGTAGCGGCCTGGTGGTTCCCCTGCTACAAAGTCCAGATCCCTGTGAGGGGTAAAAGGGTGAAAACAAAACAGGAGTGGCCTTGGGACATCTTTGTGAATGTCCTTGAGAGGTCCAGCCAGAGCTCTGACTTGAACCCAATCAAACATCTCAAGACAGACCTGAAAATGGCTGTCCACCAAAGGTGCCCATCCAACCTGACAGAGCTTGAGAACATCTGCAGAGAATTGCAGAAAATCCCCAAATCCAAGTGTTCAAATATTGTGTCATCATAGCCAATAAGATTGGAGGCTGTAATCACTGCAAAAGTTGCATCAAAAAAGTACTGAATAAAGGGTATGAATACTTGTCATGTCAATGCAAGATATTAGTTTTTCCTTTTCAATCAGTTTTTCCTTTTCAAGGGTCTGAAGACTCTCTGAATGATATGTATATAGAACCTGTTGTATGTGCCCCCTGTATATAGTGTCTGTTGCCTGTACTCCTATATATAGCCCCCCGCCTGCTGTTTCCTCTGTATAGTCATTTCTGCCTGCCTTGCCCCCTCTGTATAGTGCCTCCTGCCTGTTGTTACATGTATATAGTGTCTCTTGCATGCTGTGCCCCTCCCTGTGCCCATGTATCCTGCCTGCAGTGCCCCCCCGATTTATAGTGACCCAGTATGTAATGCCTTTTGCCTGCTATGCCATACACAAACATATATATTTACAAATACAGATTCACCACACCTGGGCTTTGATGCACTAGCGCCAGCAAAGGAGTGCAGCTAGGAGGCACAAGTCAGTTGTGTCTGGAGTCCCAATTTGTGGGCCCCGTAGCAGCCACTATGACTGCTATGGCAGGAGTTCTGCCAATACATATATATATTGTCGGGTGAAGCCAACTGTCTAATCAGCCAGCCGACTATGTGTATGGCAAGGTCCACACTCAGCTGAGCTGAGTGTGTATGTGTATGGGTAAGTTGAGAGAGAAAGGTACATGTGCACCAGTAGAAACAATGATCTATGTTAGAGTACATTCACATAACCAGTGGCGTAGCTATAGGGGTCGCAGCGGTCGCAGTTGCGACCGGGCCCCTAAGCCAGGGGGGCATTTCTTACTGGCACATGTGGGGCACTGGGGGCATTTTTTACTGGCACTAGGGGCATTTCTTACTGGCACAGGAGCACTGGGGGCATTTTTACTGGCACTGGGGGCATTACTTACTGGCACATGGGGGCATTGGGGGCATTTTTACTGGCACATGGGGGCATTTCTTACTGGCACGGGAGCACTGGGGGCATTTTTACTGGCACTGGGGGCATTTCTTACTGGCACATGGGGGCACTAGGGGCATTTGTTACTGGCACATGGGGGCACTGGGGGCATTTCTTACTGGCACATAATTTGGGGGGCATTTCTTACTGGCACAAAATTTGGGGGGCATCTGGCACATCATTTGGGGTGGGACACTTTACTAGCAAATGATTTTGGGGGGAACTTCTGGTGCATTATTGGGGTGTTTCTTACTGGCACACAATTTGGTGAGCATCTATGGGTGGGCAGCACTTCTTACTGGCACATTATTGGGGTGAAATTTTGGGGCACTTCTGGCACACTATTATTACACTATGGGGACACTTCTTACTGGCACATTGGAAGCATTATTACTTCTGGGGCACAGTCGGGACATTAGTACTGTTGGGGGCACTATTACTAACAAGTGCACTCTGGCAGAGAATTATTAGTTGGGACTTTGGGGGGCACTATTACTGTGGGGGGCAACCCTGGCACAGTATCAGCATAGCGCAGTTATTTCTGGGGACACTATTACTGTCAGGGACACTATTTGCTGGGCGCAGTTATTTTAGGACACTGTGTGCCAATAATTATTGAAGGGCACTATCTGTGTGGTACTAGTGGCACAGTACTGGGGTTGGTAGGATGATTTGTCCAGAAGATGGGAGTATGATGGAAAAGTAGTAAACTAAGATTTTTTTTCTGTCAAACTGCAGAGATGAAAAATGGCTGAAAAATGGCGTCTGGTCTGAAAGGAGAAGATGAGGAAAGAGAAGATCTACATTAGAAGAGACGTCACTGGATGTAAGAGGTATGGGGCGATGTATTAGGCTACATTCACACGAACATTGTGTTTTGCGGTCTGCTAATTGTGGATCCGCAAAAAAAGGATGATGTTCCGTATGGCATCCGTTTTTTTTGCAGATCCACTGTAACAATGCCTATCCTTGTCCGCAAAACGGACAAAAATAGGAATGGACATACAGATGCGGACACCACATAGTGCTCATTTAATTGAATGGGTCCGCATCTGAGCCGCACTGTCGTGTGAATGTAGCCTTACCCTGTATGTTCTGTAGTGATATACGTAATGTTAGGAGGGAAAAGGTTAGGGTGAGAATTTGGCATGGGTGGGGGTTCAATTTTTGACTTGGCCGGCAGAAAAGCTAGGTGCACCAGCGGTGAGGGAAGATGGGGGGGGAGCCCAAGCTGAACTCTTGCACCAGGGCCCATGACACTTAGGGGGTCATTTATTATACTGAAATACACCTATATTAGATTTATTTCAGGCACAGATGGCAGCGCAACTGTCAGTTGTGCCGCCATATTTGACTTTTCCCTGCTCACACCAGGTCTAAAATTGTGGGCATAGTGTGGGCGGGGAAGGGGATGGGTCGACAGGCCTATCTCATTCATCATTTTCCACGCCTGGTTTAGGCATAGAAAATGGTCTAAATGTAAGCCAGCTGGCTTACATTAAGGCTGGCACTGGATGCGCTGACGTTATGGAGAGGCCTGCGCCTCTTCATAACTTCAATGAATCCACTGCTAGCTATGAGGCTTTATTAAGACCGGAGTCTAAAACTACCTCCTTAGGGCCCTTGCACATGACCAGATGCGCTCCGAGACATACAGTTCGTGAGCGGGCCATATGTCCCAGAGCGGCATAGATCGTGGGCACGGGAGCGCAGAGCATCATAGATTACTCATAAGATCATATGAGTGTGGGACAATAGTCCCGCGGGCGGCCTGATGTGAACAGCATCATAGTAATCTATGATGCTCTGCACTCTGGTGCCCACGATCTATGCTGCTCCGGGACATATGGTCCGTTCACTGACCGTATGTCTTGGAGCGCATACGGTTGTGTGCAAAGGCCCTTAATTTTTTATGTTCCCTTAAAGTTATCATTATCTGCAAACAAAACAAATCTGCCATTGATTTACTTTGCAAGAGATATTCAAATGGTTTCCAGTGTTTTTCAGTAGATAGACAGACATAGCTGTTCTTTAGCTTTATAGAATTAGTGAATTTCATTAACATGCAACATATTAGGCACAAAGAGATCTTATTTTCAAGCAGGATGAGTATAACCTTTTATTTTTTTATTAAAACATTATTGTATGCTGCATGATGTCTTCCTGAAATATCAATATTTACATGAAATAAAATGTATCATTGTAAGATTATTAAAAACATCAGTGCTACATTTATTGAAATGATATATTATTATAATGCTCATTGAGAATATGAAGGCACATACTGAACTCACCCTGAGCTTTTCAGTTATTACTGTATTTTAGTATAAATATCTTCTTAAAAACAAAAATGAAATAATTAAATGGATACTTCCATAAAAATGTTTTATCACATATTATATCAAACTACAGTAATCTGAAAAAGTTTTACGCTGTTGAGGAGAAAAAGCTGCAAAGTTAGAATGTGTTAATAAATAATGTGTTAAGAAGTGTTTATTTTTCTCAATTAACAAAAGTAAAGGGAATGAACAAAAGAAAAATCTAAATCAAATCAATATTTGTGGTGACCACTCTTTGCCCACAAAGCATCATCAACTCTTCTAGGTACTCTTTCACACAGTTGTTGAAGGAACTAAGCAGGGAGGCACCCCGATGATGGCCATTCCAAAACTATATTCTTCCTTAACCTTTCTTTGGGAACACCAGAAGCCTATAATAATAACACATTAAAAAATCTGGTAGCTATCCAGATTCCCAAGACCTTAGCACTTAACATGGATCGACAGAATGGGTCCATTAAGAGAATCTCAGGGAAAAAAAACGACCAAGATACTGCCAGGATACTGGATTATAGTGAAAAGTAAGCCTTATTAAAGGCCTACAGAGAGTCTGATGGGCTAATGGTGGAAGCAAAGAAGCTGCTTATTTTCAGATTATTCAATATTGGCCTGGAAAAGGAAAGGAAAGGTAAGGAAACCATTTTCAGAGTTAATTTCATTCTTAGTGTGAAAAAAAATTGCTTAACTCTAGTTGCTATGGGCAACTAAGCCACACCAGTTTGATAAATCTATGTCTTTATTGTGGACAACATGGACATTATGGGGCACATTTATTAAAACCAGCATTTTAGACACCGGTCTTAATAAAGCCCTGCACCAGCGGTGGATCCGCCACAGTTATGTAGAGGGGTCGGCCTCTACATAACTTTTGTGTATCCACCACAGCTTCTAAATGTAAGACAGCTTCCCTGTCCCTGATTCTAGCTCCTGTTATGTCCTAGGTTTCATGTCCCTGGTTCCAGCTTCTGGTTGTAACAAATTACCACTCCACGTCGTCACTTGATCCTTGTGGCTTATTTAATTCCACTGTTCTTACCTTGCTACCAGGAGACTGCTGTGTTACCACATCCAGCAGTTGCTGCTAAGTAAGAGTTATTTTTTCTTCTCTGATCTGCTACAGTTGCTAGTGAGGTTACATTTACATCTGTGCTACGAAATATGGCAGGCTGTTCCAGTAGAGAAACAGCCTGCCGGATTTCACCGTATGCAGCATTGCCAGATTCAGCTGTTCAGTGCCGGATTTCCATTGACTTTAAAGGGAATACGGCCACTTTCTAGCATAAATGCCGGGTTTCAACCTGACAAATACCACTGCATGCAGTGGTTTTTGTCCCGGCTACAGCCGGCATTTATGCCGCAGCAGACTTCTGGATATCTGGACGCTATTGTAAACATAGTCTTAGTTCAGGGGTCAGCAACCTTCAGCACTCCAGCTGTTGTGAAACTACAATTCCCAGCATTCTCCATTCATTTCTATGGGAGTTATGAGAAGAGCAGAACCAGTGTGCATGATGGGAGTTGTAGTTTCACAACACTTGGAGTGCCAAAGGTTGCCTACTCATGCCTTAGATAATATAGGTCTAGTTATATGAGGGTGGATTCAACACTTATACAAATAAACAAGTAGGACCTAATCTGGGTAAGGGTATTTTAACTTTTACACAACACACGGCTAATTTTAGCCAATTACCCAACTTGACCCAGACTTAACTAAAGATAAAAAATAACTTTTAATTCATTCAGCTAAAAAGCGCTTAACTGTGAGCACCTATATTAAAAACCCTGCCTGCCGTGCAATCAGTATCGGTGTATCTCTTAGGTGTACTTGTGATGGTGGGGATGTGCACCTCTCCCACCTCACTACACCCAGCACAATCGTGGCACGGTCTCTAGAGGTTTTATTCACCAATGAGACTCGCTGTATCAAATACCAGAGTACGCTATACTGCTAATTTGATTTGAGAACTGTACGCATCAGATGGCAGAACTTTAAAAACTCTTACTGCCCCCCGACATGTTTCACCAGCTAATCTGGCTTCTTCAGGGGTATGGGCAGACTTGAAAAAGACGCTAAATGACCCCTATATAAAGGTCAATACCCATGATTGACAGTATTACTGACTTATCTAAAAATGCCAGTCTGATCATGTTTACACTCGTCATATATCTGTAACCCAATCCACTGACATGGCCCGATGTTTAGCCCCACTTACCAGAGGTGATCTCCTCCTATAAGATACCTCCACGTAAAAAGGTAATCAATGACGTGTTGCGCTGACTATCCATGCGCAAGGAAATTAACTTTGACTACCTCGGTCGCTCGTTCCGAGGTTACATGCTACCTTAGAAGCGAGACAGCCGCTCGTCACCTCTGCGCATGTACTGCGCACTGTGAGCTGCGCTAACTCTTTGACTACCAACGGTATTGTGGAGTGTAATAGCTAGGAGATCTTTACCGTTATGATGACACTTTCTAGTTACAGCACTAACACAATGCCCTCTATACAAAGCTGTTAATATGATAGTGCTGAAACATTATTAATATTCTCATACACTATGGGCAGAGTTACAATGTTACAGAAAAGGTTTGCAAATCATTCCAGAAGAACAGACAGAATGATATCCTTCAGACCAAAATGAATCAAACAGTATCATACTGATGACGTGTCCAACCTGTCTGTAAATCTTCTCAGTTGCCAATATTACAACTTAATCAGAATGATTTAGGGCTTAAGTTTACGTCAGAGATAAACGAATGTACACTTACCTTTCTGGACCTTAGGATCTCTTTGGACTCTGGTGGCCACATCCAAACAGATATATTTCGTAAACAGACGTCTACAAACAGTCTGCTACACTGGGGCAGTTATCATCCTTTGCCCCTCAGAAGAGGCATCCCTGTAGGGCAGTACATCAGGGCAAGGAGAAACTGCTCCAGTGAACAAGACTTTTTGAGTGAGAGTAATAATCTATTACAGAGGTTTGGAGAAAGAGGATACCCGAAAAAAATCCTCCATAAGGCTTTTACTAGAGCAAGATCAACTAAACGTTCAGATCTGTTATGTGATAAACCCAAAGATTTGGGTTCAGGGGTCACCAGGTGTATTGGCACCTATGATGTACATCATCAGAAGATTTACCAGATCTTAAGGAAGCACTGGCATATCCTTCGTGCGGATAATGATCTGAGAGATACAGTACCAATACAACCCAGCATTACTTATAGACGCGGAAAAAATCTGAAAGATCTATTGGTACATAGCTTTTTGCCTCCTGTGATTCCCCCACCAATGTGGCTTAAATCAAAAGTGGTGGGTACATACCCATGTGGCAGATGTTCTTTTTGCATTTACCTCTGTAAATGTAAGACCTTTACCAATCCAACAGATGGCAAAATTTATGATATCAGACAATTCATCAACTGTCAAACCATGGGCATTGTGTATGCCATTAAATGCCCATGTAATAAACTATATGTTGGAAAAACAATCCAAGAATTTAGGAGACGCATTAGCAATCATCTCAGCAGTATCAATACTAAAAGTGACACCACAATCTCTAGGCATGTGAGACTATACCATGGAGGAGATCCTAAATGCCTTAAATTTTGGGGTATATGTAAAAAAACTCTGGGAGTGAGAAAAGGCAATCTGGATACAATTCTTCTTCAAGAAGAAACCAGGTGGATCTATAGACTAGATAGTCTTAGTCCAAAAGGTCTAAATGAGGGCTTTACCTTTTCGTCATTTTTATAAATTGGAAAATAATTGGTTGGTGATATATCTTTCAAACAATTCTATCTATAATAGAGTGAGCTTTATGGACGTTTCCCCTATTGGATATTATTAATATCAATTTAGCAATAGGCAATATCAGATATATTTATCAATCTGCAGCCGACTGTATCATTTATTACACATGGAAAGAATTTGTAAAAATTCAATACGCCTAACCACTGATACCTTCTGTAGGTAGAGTTACATCTTCAATAACCTATGAGTGAAGATCTTGGCTAGGTAGTTCCCTGGAGGGTTAAAAGAAAAGGTAATGTGTTCCTAGTTTTTTGCAGCATATGCAGCCACTCTAAGTTGAATACAATAATGTGGCTGTAATATTGGCAACTGAGAAGATTTACAGACAGGTTGGACACGTCATCAGTATGATACTGTTTGATTCATTTTGGTCTGAAGGATATCATTCTGTCTGTTCTTCTGGAATGATTTGCAAACCTTTTCTGTAACATTGTAACTCTGCCCATAGTGTATGAGAATATTAATAATGTTTCAGCACTATCATATTAACAGCTTTGTATAGAGGGCATTGTGTTAGTGCTGTAACTAGAAAGTGTCATCATAACGGTAAAGATCTCCTAGCTATTACACTCCACAATACCGTTGGTAGTCAAAGAGTTAGCGCAGCTCACAGTGCGCAGTACATGCGCAGAGGTGACGAGCGGCTGTCTCGCTTCTAAGGTAGCATGTAACCTCGGAACGAGCGACCGAGGTAGTCAAACTTAATTTCCTTGCGCATGGATAGTCAGCGCAACACGTCATTGATTACCTTTTTACGTGGAGGTATCTTATAGGAGGAGATCACCTCTGGTAAGTGGGGCTAAACATCGGGCCATGTCAGTGGATTGGGTTACAGATATATGACGAGTGTAAACATGATCAGACTGGCATTTTTAGATAAGTCAGTAATACTGTCAATCATGGGTATTGACCTTTATATAGGGGTCATTTAGCGTCTTTTTTCAAGTCTGCCCATACCCCTGAAGAAGCCAGATTAGCTGGTGAAACATGTCGGGGGGCAGTAAGAGTTTTTAAAGTTCTGCCATCTGATGCGTACAGTTCTCAAATCAAATTAGCAGTATAGCGTACTCTGGTATTTGATACAGCGAGTCTCATTGGTGAATAAAACCTCTAGAGACCGTGCCACGATTGTGCTGGGTGTAGTGAGGTGGGAGAGGTGCACATCCCCACCATCACAAGTACACCTAAGAGATACACCGATACTGATTGCACGGCAGGCAGGGTTTTTAATATAGGTGCTCACAGTTAAGCGCTTTTTAGCTGAATGAATTAAAAGTTATTTTTTATCTTTAGTTAAGTCTGGGTCAAGTTGGGTAATTGGCTAAAATTAGCCGTGTGTTGTGGATTCAACACTGTTGCATTTTGAGCTGTGTTTTTTAGGTGTTTTTCTTAGCAGTTTTTGCAGTGAAAATCACCCTGTCCAGATGTTACATTTTGGCCAATGGGAAATTATAAAACATTGTACAAACATTTTTGTTTTTAGTTTATTCAAATGCTTTCCCATAGATTTCTCTACATGAAAAAAGCTGAAAATATGCAATACAAATTATTTAAAAACGCCACCCAAAAAACACATTAAAAACCCTGGAATTTCGGGACATTTTTACAAGCCAAACAATGGCAAGGAAAAGAAATAGGGTGACAGCAGCCTGACCCTGCTTTCCCAGGATTCACTTGCCCATTGCTGATCTTTTAATCTCGTTTCTGGTTACGTATCATTGGTACGTTTGACCCTCAGGCAGAAAATATCCGACAGATTATTTCTAAATACTGGATACTTTTAGTAACAGATCCCAACTTGACTGACTTGAGCACGAGACCTCAGATATTTTATCCATCCAAATACTGGAAAGAGGTATGGGAGCAGGTCCTTCTGTAACGGTAAAACCAAAGGGGTGGTATACGTCTGTGTCCACAAGTCTAATTTACTGTATGTTGGTAAAACGATTAGAGAATTTCGTACATGTATTCTGGAACATATTGTGCATATTAAGAAATAGCAAGATAAACCGGTCGCTAGGCAAGTGAGTGATCACATTAATACTCCTAATGTCCTGAGCTTCTTTGCCCTAAAAGTAGTTCAAGTACCTCTGAGAAAAGGAGACTGAGACAATAAAATTCTAAGAAAGGAAACTCAATGGATCCATAGGATGGATGGACCGTTTCCCTGGGAGGCCTTTATGAACTATTAAACTTTGCATGTTATATTTGCGAGGCCAATAGAATATCAAGGTGGATCTGCGAAGGGAAAGTATGACAAGGTCTCTTTGTGTTGGACCTCAATATCCCCTTCCAATGATGGTTACATAACCCTATCGCTACCTCTATATTAAAATCTGTATTAATAGCGGCTCACTATATTGCTGTGACAGCGGTTCTACATACTTAAAACTAAACTGGTGTTTAGTTTTAATCAGACATGTGCCATTATACATATTATAGATGTGCAGGGATATTTATAGATGGTGTGGGAGGCATATATGCATTCAATATGGTTGATCGGTGATTAATCCAAAAAGATGGTATGGGCATATAACCTTGGCATTGGCATCCTGCATAGTTATTTTGGAGATGGTTAACTCAGTAAAGATATGTGGGCTTTTAGACTATGTATATCATCTTCTGGCTCTGACAATGCTTTCCAGCTTGCCCCCACCACATCTACTAGGTGGGGAGGCTGGGTATACTCTGAGACACATACAAGATGGCGCTGAGTCACACTTCCGCCCATCTGATGTGGCAGGCGCCATCTTGGGTGTGAGCAGATGCTGGTATGGTGGGGCGCCTCACTTCCTATTGATGTGGCGCGCATTAGTGGTCAGGTACAGGTTACCAGAATCTCTTACCAACCTATCTGGTCTCAGGGAGAGGTTTTTAAAGCGCCAAACTCTGATGCTCCAGCCGGACATCAAGAGGATACCAAGGTGATCCCTGTGCGGTTGAGCCCTGGCCCAGCCGCTCACCAACAAAACCCTGACTCATCTGAAGAGATAAGTATTTCCTTCCTGTGGTTGCAGTGTATATTATATTCAGAATGCGGGGAGGGATTATTTTCATTCTGTATGCCTTGCTGCATTAGGGATAGGTAATTTACCCTATTTTCATTCCTGTCCCTATTTTGCAAGAAGCAGTCAGTTCAACACCTGTGCCGGGAGTATCGGTGTATCCTTGTATGTATTGGATGACTGGGTCAGTTGAGTGGCTACCACTAGTGTATTGAACATCTTGCAGTTATCATATTTGGTTATCTCTAAGGTATCCTGTTTTGGCATATTAGTACTGGACCTATGAGATATATATAAGTATATAAGGATGCTATATGATCCCTGATAAACCCCAGATTGGAATATATCTGGGGAGAAATGCGTCGGTTCTGTTGTTTGCTAAAAAGGTGATGACCTTATAAGAGATACCGCTTACTATGTACATCAGGATTTTAGATGTGATCTATTTTCAGCAGCCCTGATGTATCATTGAATATTCTTTATTGCTAGAATTTGCCTAGTGTACTACTATTTATATATGGGGATTTTTTGTGCTCTCGGTCTTAGGTGAGTGCCTCCCTCCCCCCTAATACTGACTCCCTAGTTAGGTCAGTTTGTGCAGGGACAGATTCGAAGACAGTAGGATAGTTATTTTCGGGCGGCTATTTCGCTTCTCAGACCGAGTGGGATGGTATATTCTATACCTTCCTGGATATCCAGTATAATTTTTTTTACTATTTTTTTTCTGGGTTTCGTGATAATACAGTTTGTTTTTAGGGGAGGTTACTATATTACTGTGATTTTTCTTGTCATTCTTTTTACTGTAATGTTAACACTTTCATGTTAGGTGCATTAACCAGGGTTCCCAGAAAAAATGTTTGTACGCCCTAGAGAGCTAACCACTATGTATATGTAAATAAGCACTTAACATCATAAAATACCAATTGCTACTGTATAGCAACAGTGTATTGTATATATGCTTATGTCTGTATATCTGTCTGACTCTATAGAGCAAAACAGTACCCAGCTCTTAATAACTATTTTTGGCAGAGGATGTTTAAGTCAACTCATAAGCTTGATACAGAAAAATGCAACAAACAGAAATTGTTCTGCTCAGCATTCTTGAACTCCTGTTTCGTCTGCCAATGTCTAATTCAATAGATTTTAAAACACACCAAAAGATCCCGCAGCTCACAGTCTATTTTTTCGATTCTGCCTTAAACTTTTATCATCCAGCGTTTCCTGCTGCTTCATATGAACCACAGCAGGTGCATTAAATTTGTATGAATCGCAAAATGAGGCTGGATTTCTAGCGGCGGTTCAAGTGTATAAAACAATGTGTTGCCCCTTAGCCTCTGGCAATGTGCTTCTATTTTTAAGATCAGGTTAAACAAGTTCAGGTCATAGAAATAGATGGCCAGCATAATTACACGGTAAAAAGTAAAGTCTGTTTAAGCGCTTTATGGACCAATGACCTTTTTTTTGACAATTTCAGAATTTTACATTACCCATTTCACATTGCATTTATGTCCTTAAAAGTGTGTAATTAAATAAAGTGCATAATGTTCAAAGCTATAAAATAACTTTGAATTTGAATTCAAAAACTTTGCAATAAACATTATAAAAATATATTTTATACATAAAAACATAAAAACATAAAAACTTTCCTTTTAAAAAAAAAATAAATGTTAGCCTTACTTAACCTTTTTTTAATGTAAAGGAGTGAAAGTGTTGATAGATTCATGTCTTTGGAGAGAATGAACATGGCACTGAACAATCCATTATATTATTCAATGCCGCATTTTTTTATGTTTTATTATTTTGTCTTCTTCTTTGTTACAGAGTGGATATTAGCCGCTGCTGCCCCACTTACCTTGCCTGGTAGCCTTGACCCTAAGTCCTGCTGCCTTTTTCCCAGTGGGTCCAATTGCCAGGTCTACTATGTCCGTTCAATGAGGGTGCAGTCTGCTTGCCAGCAAGGCTTTTCCTCCTCTGCCTGTAGGGTGTAGGCACTCCTTCTGGCTCTTAATGGGCCAGAGCATGCACCCTAACCTTCACCAGTTAATGGGGAGCAATGCTGGAGGGTGTCAGAGCAATAAGTTGTCTAGCTTGCTAGCTCCCTGCAAAAGTGTGATGTATTCATTGTCTGCCCGTGTGCTAATTTCTGCCCTTTCCTGGATATTGACCCACCAATGCCTGATATGACCTCAGTATTGACCCTTTGTTGCCTGCCCTGAACAATTACCATATAGCAAATACTCCTCCAGTACCCTAACCTCAACCTTTCCCTGACTACGATTTTGAATGATTTTGAATGACTCCACCGGTGTCTCTGACCACCGTAGCTTATCTTATCCTCAGGAGAGGTCATCAATAAATATAACTTGAAGAACCCCTTTAAGTGATGAATACCATGGAATCTACAGAATAATGCCCTTAGGTTTAGCTTACTGATTGACACATTGCTTCCAAACCCACTACCATAAAATTCAATTTACCCCAATTAATTTTGGGACACTGCTTTTTTTTCAAAGAGGTACTGACCCTCCATATCAGAAGGAGGCTAACTTGGGGTAGGAAGTCTAAAGAAGACCTTATATTCACCTATTCCCGTCACAGACTTGCAGTTCCCACAGTAGTCTAGGATCAGTGGTAACTGCACCACAGGAACCATGAGGTGAAGGTATGTGTAGCCAGATTTCAAAGCCAAGGGTCAGATCACAGCATAACCAAGGGGTCAGGAGTCATCAGCTAAAAGGTCACAATCAGGAATAAGAGAGGGAACCAATAATAAGTAATCCACAGATCCAAGATACCCAGAATATGATAAACCAGGGCTAGTGTGCAGAGATCTTCAGGTAGTGGCTAGTGTAAGGACTACTGAGTGTTGTATGGGTGAGGTACAGTAAGTACCGGAATCTGTTAACTAACCTGTATGGATTAAAAACGAAATGTACTGTCACAAAAACAATGTAAACCTACCCCAAGAAACATAATAAACCTAAAGTATGTGGTTGCTTGCCCTTCTTAGAGCTTCACAAATCTTGATGAAAAAAGGATGCATTCCATGTTGCTTTAATTCTTTGGGATATACAATATCTCCTTATGGACAATGCCTTAAAGGGTTTCTGTCACCAGTGTTGGGCATATAAAACAGGATGACATTTGCAATGTGCAAATGTCACCTGATGCCCAAACTGGTGAACATTTTTTTACTGGTGCCCCCGTTTTGAAATAAATCAACTTTTGTGGTATGCAAATGAAGCTTACTAGGTGCAAGGGGCGGTTACCTCGCACCTAGTAAGCTCCGTTTGCCCACCCGCGGTCACGCCTACCTTCACTTGATTGACAGGGCCAGGCAGCTCGCTCTAGCTGCTCCTGGCCCTGTCCGTGCTGAAAATCCCGCGCCTGCGCCGTTCGGACTTCATTCGGCGCAGGCGCAGTGAGTGCCGATTGCTGCCGGGCTCCCGGCTTCCTCACTGCGCCTGCGCCGATGACGTCACAGACACCCAGAAGAGAAGGCGGCGCAGGCGCAGTGAGGAAGCCGGGAGCCCGGCAGCAATCGGCACTCACTGCGCCTGCGCCGAATGAAGTCCGAACGGCGCAGGAGCGGGATTTTCAGCACGGACAGGGCCAGGAGCAGCTAGAGCGAGCTGCCTGGCCCTGTCAATCAAGTGAAGGTAGGCGTGACCGCGGGTGGGCAAACGGAGCTTACTAGGTGCGAGGTAACCGCCCCTTGCACCTAGTAAGCTTCATTTGCATACCACAAAAGTTGATTTATTTCAAAAACGGGGGCACCAGTAAAAAAATGTTCACCAGTTTGGGCATCAGGTGACATTTGCACATTGCAAATGTCATCCTGTTTTATATGCCCAACACTGGTGACAGAAACCCTTTAAACATTGTGAGTAGTCTTATAGGCCTGGCAATGCTACTCTAGAATTCTGGGAGGAGGTATGTAAATTAGCTCTTAACAAGCTTTGCTCTAATGCTACCAGATTTAAGGTCAATGTTCAACCTTTTAAGAGGCCTTGAGACATGACTTAGATAATAATAAAGCCAGCATTTCATTTGCAGACAGTTGTTTTGGGATGATTGCCCCTCATTAGTGCAGAGCAAAGAGTACTGACTTAACTGGGTTAAGAGATCTAGGTCAGGATTTGGAAAATACAATATCTCCTTATGGAGAGCACCTTAAATGGTGTGAGGAGTCTTGTAGACCAGGCAGTGCTCCTCTGGAAGTCTGATTTAATAAAATTGTATCTGTATGTCTTCAGTCATGTAATTCTAATAAGGCCACGATGAAGCCAAATGGATTCCACCAACTCGGCTTCAAATTGTCCTTGGCTTAGTTTTAGGCAGCATTTCAAGGATACTTTATTTTGACTTAAAACAAGAAGTGATGCATTCAGTGCCAGCCATATTGTATGCAAAATGCAACAGTAAAATGCATGACATTTAACTGACTAAATAGCCAAAGGAAAGGTAGTTATTGAAATCTCAGACCCCAAGGCATATTTAATAAGACAACACAAAAGAAAACTCAAACGTTTGCATGTTCTTTTATTGTTTCTCTTCTTAAGTCTTTAGATTTCAAGAGGTAATATATTTAAGAACTACCTAAGTTTACCTTGAGTTGGCATATGCACTATGATATTTTAGGGCATATGTCTGAATCACCCACAATATTTCATATATTCCTGCATGCTACATTCTGTAAATAAAAATAGACATTTTTAACACTAAAATTAATTCAATTAATGATTAATAACATTAAAGAAACATTCATATTTAAACATTAAACAAGAATTCATAACATATCAAATGCGATATTAGTTGATATATAGATTTTGCATTTAGAGTTTTTTTGTTATAGACATAATAGGTATTGCTGGATCTGTAATGACCTGCGCTATAATAATGTCCCTTGATCTACCCCATCAGGTGAATGCTGTAAAAAAAAATTAAAAAACGATGCCAGAGGAGCCATTTTTTGTCACCTTGCCTCAGAAAAAAGAATAGTATCAAGTGATCAAAAAAGTTATATATACTCCAAAATGATACCAATGACACTGGCACGTCTTCCTGCAAAAAATAAGCTCTCACACAAGACCATTGCCAGGAAAATAAAAATTAAAAAAATCTTTTTGAAATAAAAAATTCTCAAAAATGGTTCATGTAAACTGATCAGAAGAATAAAAATAACAAGACATTTTTTATGAACAGTGTGCGCTGCAACAACAAAACCCAAAAAGCAATAGTGGAATTGATGCACATCTTTATTCTGAGTTCCAAAAAGCAAAATAAAAAGTGATCAAAATGTTGACTGTACCCCAATATAGAACCAATCATTACAAATGATACTGCAAAAATAAGCATATATTGTCGGAAAATGGTTGTACTGGCACCCCAGAGGC
The DNA here is from genome assembly GCA_900303285.1 of Rhinella marina. Lineage (NCBI taxonomy): Eukaryota > Metazoa > Chordata > Amphibia > Anura > Bufonidae > Rhinella > Rhinella marina. The sequence continues at coordinate 6,892 of ONZH01016939.1, read as the reverse complement.
TGTTCAAAAGCAACATGGCACCTCTAAACCAATCCATTAAAATCTGTGCTGCAAAAGAAAATAGGTGGTCTTTCCCTTCTGAACCCTGCAGCATACCCAAACAGAAGTTTATGTCCACATTTATGGCATTTTGGTACTCATTCTCAGATGGCACCAGCTGAGTACAACATACTGCACACTGAAATGCTACATCTGAGGAAAACGTGCATTTGTTTACTTTGCACGGTCTGGTGCGCATTCATTTCTGCAAAAAAAAAACTTGTGGCAATAAAATGCTCACTCCACTATTAATACCTTGACGGGCAGACTTTCCATTATGGGGTCACTTCTCAGAATTCTGTTTATTATTTCACCACTATCAAGATTAGGGATGAGCGAACTTTTGAAAAGTTCGGTTCGCTTCGGCGAACTTTTGTGAAGTTCGGATTCGTACGAACCGAACCTAAAACGGACCTTGCTATAAGGGCTGAATAATTGCTGCTACAATAATGGGAGTCTGATAGGGTATAGTTTTGTTTACTTGCAGTTGCTATTACAATGAAAAAAGTGGAAAATAATCCAAGTGACTTCAACAACGGAGACGCAAAATATACGCATATTTGAGAATTTACACTAATGCGTATGCTAATGCGAACATTCCCGCACAAATAACGAACATACAGTGTAGCGTTGTCAAAGGTACGCTACTTAACTGAATATGTACGCATTAGCGTACTCATACACTGCGTCTGCGAACATTCCTACTCAAGTAACGAACATACAGTGTAGCGTTGTCAATTGTACGCTACTTAACTGAATATGTACGCATTAGCGTACGCATACACTGCGAACATACCTACTCAAGTAACGAACATACAGTGTAGCGTTGTCAAAGGTATGCTACTTAACTGAATATGTACGCATTAGCGTACATTCTCAATAAATATGCGTATATTTTGCGTTGCCGTTTTTAACCAGATTCGTTACGAACTTTCCCAAAAGTTCGGTTCGTCATCGAACCGAACTTTTGGGAAAGTTCGTAAAGAATCTGGTTCATTACGGTTCGGTTCGCTCATCCCTAATCAAGATGCGTAAATCACCTCAATGGGCCTCAAATGCAGATGGTGCTCTTTAATATACCCAGGCAAAAGAATAGGGCTACATCTACGGTGTTTATAAAACCAAGACGCACGGCTTAGTAATAAGATGGCTTGCTTTTCACACTGGCATATACTGGGCACAACATTTTAGGCAGTGAAATGGCATATCTGTGTAAAAATTGCATTTTTCTTCATCTGCTGTGAATTATTTTTGACATGTGGGGTCAAAATCATCACTACAACCCCTTGTTAAATTTAGTGAGAGGTGTGATTTATAAAATGGGGTCACTTCTTGGGGGTTTCATTTGTTATTTAACCTTACAACCTCTGCAGTTGCCAGTGTATAAATCACCAAACTAGGCCTCAAATGCACATGGTGCTCTTTCTCTTCTGAACCCTGCTGTGTGCCCAAACAGCAGTTAATGAGCATATATGGGGTGTTGCTTTATTCTGAAGAAAATGGGTTACAATTACAAAGAGGTATTTTTTCTCCTGTTATCCCTTGTTAAATGAAAAATCTGGGGCTTAAGCAATATTTTACTCGAGAAAATATAATTTTTTATTTTCATAGCCAAGTGTTTCTAAATTTTATGAAATACCTATGAGGTCAAAGCACTTACTACAACCCTCAATAAAGTCCTTCTGGGGTGCAGTTTTCAAAATTAAAAGTTGCTTTCTGTGGGTTTCCACTGTAGGGGTATCTCAAGGTCTCTTCAAATGGAACATGGCACAAGAAAACGATTCCAACAAAAGCTGCCCTCCAAAAGCCATATGGCATTGCTTCTTTTCTAAGCCCTGCAGTGTGATTATACAGCAGTTTACGAGCATATATGGGGCATTCCTATATAAAGGAGAAAATGTATAACAAATTGTGGGGTTCTTTGATCTCCAATTACCCCTCGTAAAAATAAAAAAATATGGGGCTAAAGCAATATTTTATTGGAAAAAATTAAATTTTTCATTTTCACAGACTCTAAATTGTATTAAACACAGTACACCTCTCAATAAGTTCTATAACTGTTGTAGTTTCCAAAATGGAGTGACTTTTTTGAGGGTTTTTGGGGGTACACCTCAGGGTCTCTTCAAATGTGATATAGCATCCAAAAGCCATTACAGCAAAATCTGCTACACAAAAACCATATGGCACTCCTCCCTATCTGAGCCTATAGGTAGTTTACAGCCACATATGGAGTATTACTGTAAACTTAAGAGGCAAGGTAAAAATAATCTTCAAAGTTTGTGAAATCCAATTTGAATAACTTGAGGGATACACTTTCTAAAATTGGATCATTTATGAGTGGTTTCTATTATTTTAACCCCTAAAAGTGACTTGATAAATTTAATGGTCCTTAAAGGGGTTGTCCGAGTTATTTTTTTGTTCTTTATATGTTTCTAACTTGTCAGGTATAACAACTTTCCCATATACTTTGTGTTTCTAAAGCTGCTGGTTTCTCAGAGTTGACTGAGGGTCACATGACCTGTGATGTCACCTTATCTCTCTGCTCTGTGATGTTTCGTTCACAAGCCTCAGAGTTCAGATAACAGTCTGTACACGAGACGTCACTGGCCACGCCCCCTTTCTTTGCCGGGCTGCTATCTGCTCTCTCCCTGGTTTCCTTCAGATAAAACATTAACCCCTTCAGCCAGAACACACTGAGGGCTCAAGGCTTTACAACAAACAGTAGCTGCAGTAGTGAGAGGAGACAAATGCTGGGCACAAGAGCTGTAGAGGAATTGTATTGTACAAGAACAGGTAGGGAGAAATTCCTGTATGTATTAGCAGTGTCATTGTACAGCTGGGACTTGTAGTCCTACACATACAACATGCTGCTGAGTATTCCAGCAGGCAGACATGTCACTCAGCACTTGTATTCATTCCCTTTGCAGAGAGGGGGGGAGAAGGGGAGGGGCTGAGATTGTTGTTATTGCATGTAAACAAAGACCAGAAGAGAACCAGGGAAATTAGGAAATATGAATTTTTTTGCCTAAAACTTGCTTAAGTTAGTTATATATTGCTGCCCATCAGATTTACAGTGCTATATATTTTTTGTCATAACTCGGACAACCCCTTTAAAGTTGATTTTGAAAAAATTGAAAATTGCTTCTAAAACTTTAAGCCTTCTACATCCTAAAAACATGAAATGACATTTAAAAAATGATGTCAACATAAAATAGACATATGGTCAATGTTAATTAATAACTGTTTTATGAGGCATGACTATCTTAAAAGCATAGAAATTAAAATTTAAAAAATAGCAAGTTTTTCCAAACCTTCTGTATATTTTGAAATTTTTAATAAGAGCAGGTAAAACATATTACCCCAAATTTACCACTAAATTGAAGTACGATGTGTCTTGTTGGATAAGTAAAAGCATTACAAAGTTATTATCAAATAAAGTGACATTCAAATTTGCAAATATAGGCTCTGTCAGGAAGGTGAAAAATGACTGTCAGGAAGGGATTCAAAATGTAGAATATTTTCAAATTATCTCCAGTCAGCACTTTTGAACATTGACATTGCATATCTTCCTACAAAACACTGTACATTGTTACACATAGATTTCCGCTGCCAATATATATATACAGTGGAGGAAATAAGTATTTGATCCCCCACTGATTTTAAAGTTTTAATACTAAAAAATAAATGAAATGTCTCATAATTTTATGCCAGCTTTATTTTAACAGTGCCACATAGAATATCAAAAGAAAAATTGAGAAAATTACATGAAATGAGAAATAAAAAAAAATGTCCTTTCTTTGAGGGAAATAAGTATTTGATCTCCTAGGAAAACATCATTTAATACTTGGTGGCAAAACCCTTGTTGGCAAGCACAGCAGTCAGAAGTTTCTTATAGTTTTTTTTATAAGGTTTGCACACACTTCAGGAGTAATTTTAGCCCACTCCTCTCTGCAAATCATCTCCATATCCTTAAGGTTTTTAGGCATGCATTTGGAAACGCGAAGCTTTAGCTCTCTCCATAGATTTTCGATGGGATTGAGGTCAGGAGACTGGCTAGGCCATTCCATGACCTTGATATGCTTCTTATGGAGCCACTCCTTTGTTTCCTTGGCTGTATGTTTTGGGTCGTTGTCGTGCTGAAAGACCCATCCACGACCCATTTTCAGTGCCCTGGCGGAGGCAAGGAGGTTGTCACCCAGGATTTTGCGATACATGGCCCCGTTCATCTTCCCGTCAATGCGGTGAAGTTGGCCTGTGCCCTTAGAAGAAAAACACCCCCAAAACATAATACTTCCACCACCATGCTTGACAGTGGGGATGGTATTCTTAGGGTCATATTCTGTATTTTTCTTCCTCCAAACACGTCGAGTTGAGTTTAGGCCAAAGAGCTCAATTTTGGTCTCATCTGACCACAGTACCTTCTCCCAGTCTCTCTCGGAGTCATTAATATGTTCATTGGCAAACTTGAGGCGGGCCTGGACGTGAGCCTTCTTGAGCAGAGGAACCTTGCGTGCACTGCAGGATTTTAAACCATTACGTCTCAGTGTATTACCAATGGTTTTTTTGGAGACTGTGGTCCCAGCTGCCTTGAGATTATTACTCAGCTCCTCCCGTGTAGTTCTTGGCTGATTTTTAGCCTTTCTCATGATCAATGAGACTCCACGAGGTGATATCTTGCATGGAGCTCCAGGCCTGGGTCGATTGACAGTAATGTTGTACTTCTTCCACTTCCGAATAATTGCACCAACAGTTGTCACCTTCTCATCCAGCTGCTTACTTATGACTTTGTAGCCCATTCCAGCCTTGTGTAGGTCAACAATTTTGTCCCTGACATCTTTAGACAGCTCTTTAGTCTTGCCCATGGTGGAGATGTTGGAGTGTCACTGAGACTGTTGGCAGGTGGCCTTTTATACAGGTGACAATTTGGGACAGGTGTCTCTCATTAAGGTAATGACTTCACTGTGATTAGGGTGTGTCAGTGGTCTGTGGGAGCCAACATTAGTCATGGTTTTACTAGGGGATCAAATACTTATTTCCCTCAAAGAAATGCAAATTATTTTTTATTTCTCATTTCATGTAATTTTCTCCGTTTTTCTTTTGATATTCTATGTGGCACTGTTAAAATAAAGCTGGCATAAAATTATGAGACATTTCATTTATTTTTTAGTATTAAAACTTATCAAATACTTATTTCCTCCACTGTATAAGCATTCCCTTCCCTAAGACAATAAATAAAATTCGGGAGAATTTGAGAAAATGGTCAGCAATTTAGAAGGCAAGCGTTTAAAATTTGAGGTTGTCTTGGCATGGCAAACAGAACAAATTTACAGAACACGTATATATTTTTATTACATAATTGCAAAATCTGCTAAACATGACGGCCGTAGCATGTTTAGCTTTTTATTTCTTTACTTAAAGGGGTTCTGCAGTTGTTTAAAACTGATGATCTATCCTCTGGATAGATCATCAGCATCTGATTGTCGGGGGTCCGACACCCAGGGCCCCAGGTGTCGGACCCCCACCAATCAGATACTGATGATCTATCTAGAGGATAGATCATCAGTTTAAAAAAAAACTGCAGAACCCCTTTAAAGGGGTTGGCCACCCTAAGTATCAAAAATCCAAAGTGCCCCAGACAATAACCAACTCTATGAAGTATTTCTATCAGGTGACATGTACTGGCTATATGTAATTTATCTAACCTGTTCACCATGACACACTTCGAGGAGGAGCTCCTCAGACAGGCTATGTTGGGAGCAGCAGCTGCAAAGTGAAAGTAAAAATCCCAGCATGTATTGCAGCAAGTGTGTTCAGGGGAGCAGTCACATGTCAACCTGTGTTCCCATAGAGACAAGAGCCCCTTAGATAATATCAATAACCCAGTTATCAGTGTATAACTGCTGTACAGATATAGCAATAGAAAGAATGCCCCAGTCCCAACAGTAAAGGGGGGGGGGTTACCTTGTTCATAAATTTGCTGTGGGTCCTAGTCATTTCTAGTTGTACCACTGGATGTAAGCCATGAACAGAATGAGGGGGAGATTTATCATTTCCCTTGGCCTAAAAAGTGGTGTTAAGAAGTTGCAAACTATGGCCCTGATTTATCATACCATCACTCCAGAATTCTGGCATCAAATAGTCGCAAAATAGGGCTTTTGCGACTTTTTTGCGACTTTTTGCATGTGTACACCACTCACTCCAGTTTTGTAATATGGGTGGAAAAGTGGGTGTGGTTAGTTATGTTAATGAGTTTCACTCCATATTTATCATTGAGACTTTTTTAAAAAGTCGCAAAATAGTCTCAATCTCACTCCAGGAGGAAGGTGGAGTAGGAAAAGTGGAGGAGCTTCTCTAGACAGAAGTGTTAGGTTTAAGAACAAGCCACATTTATCAAACAACCTGTGACATTTGATAAATGTGGCACAAAGTACTCCAACACAGACTGAAGCAAAACTGACTTCAAATATTATCCTAATGATAAATTCCCCCCTATGTGTTTGCAAACTTTTAACTGCGCTTTTTTTTTAAAGAGCATGACAATGGCAGAGAGAGGGCATGACCAGTCACCCCAACAAATTTATGTTCATTTTCACCAGTTTTCTGACTCAAATGAAGCCAGAAATGTATGGCAGCTCTGAGTTGTCATAGATTTCTGTTTAGGTGCATGGACTGCCGGAGGAGGGGGCTGTACAGCAGGGGGACAGACCTTTGTTACACAAGAACTCTGATAAATAAATTTGTACAAATTGATCTGCTCACATACAGAGGAGCCTCCCGTCTATCATCACACAACCTGCTCCCAGCTGACAGCCCATGAACCATCTATGAATATTAGAATACCCTTCATCTGGGG
>ONZH01016938.1:0-17486 GCA_900303285.1 Rhinella marina | reverse complement strand
AGGATATACTGAAATTCCATTAACCCTTAGACTCCCAGTACATGTACGGCGCTGGGGTGATGCGGGCACATGGCGCCCGCTCGCACGTGCGGCGGGCGTCATGGCCGGCAAGTCTCTGCAGTTTCTAACAGCAGAGACTTGCGCTACTTTACCCGATCGGCGGCGTCTTGCTGGGCCTTTAGATGCCGTGATCACACGTGATCACAGCATCTAGTTGCGTCTTCACCCGGAAGTGTACGCTTCCGGGTGGTGTACAGACACCCCGTGTGGCCAATTGGGGTGTCTGTACACGATCTGAAAGCTGTAAACCTCGCTGATGAGGTTTACAGCTTTCAAAGTGCAATTCTTATTCCAGGATAAGGATAAGAAATGAGCAATTCTTGGATTTATCTCAATCTAGTAAATCTCTGATTGCTCATAAAGAAAAAAAAACCCACAATATATTAGCTCATATTTGAGCTTTAAAATAATCACAAAAAAATAAAATAAAAAAAAATGTTAAAAAATATATAAAAAATAAAAAATATATAAAAGTTCAAATCACCCTCCTTTCCGTATAATTAAAAAATAAATACCTAAATAACAATAAATATAGACATCATGGGTATCACCATGACCGAAAACGCCTGTACTTATAAAATATATAAAAAAAATTCCAATATGGCGAATTGTGTGGCAGAAAAAAGCGTCCAAATGGCGATTCACTGTTTTTTGTCGCTTTTTTTTTCTAAAAAAATTAAATAAAAAGTGATCAAAAAGTCATACACACCCCAGAATGGTATCAATAAAAACTTCAGATCGCCCCACAAAAAATGGGCCCCCATACAGCTCCGTACACATAAATACCAAAAAGTTATAGGGGTCAAGATATGACAAAAAAAAAGGGCAACTTTCTAATTATTTTATCCCTATCAAAACGCAGGAAAAACTATAAATATTAGGTATCGCCGGATTCGTACTGACCAGTAGAATGAAAGTAACTGGTCAGTTTTAATGAACATCGAACTCTGTAAATAAGAAACCCGTAGAACTGTAGCGGAATAGCGTTTTTTTTGCAATTTCACCCGATTTGGAATTTTTCCCGCTTCCCACTACACCATATGCAATATTAAATGGTGGCGTTGGAAAGTACAACTTGTCCCGCAAAAAACAAGCCCTCATACAGCTATGTGAACAGAAAAATAAAACAGTTATGGCTGTTTGAAGGCAGGGAGCGCAAAACGAATATGCATAACCGAAAAAAACCTCCGGTACTGAAAGGATTAATAATTCTGTCAGGGTGGCGTTCTCATGCAACTTACGAAGAAATGTGTCCTTGGTATGGTAGAAGTGAATCCTGGCCAGTACATCCCGCGGAATGCTGGGGTCCAGACCAGACGGCTTGGGGATCCTGTGAATTCGATCCACTGTAAGATCCAAGTCGGACGCTGTAGGGATCACAGCTTTGATAAGTCGTTTCAGTAAGTCCTCCAAGGAATCGGCAGGAACTGACTCAGGAATTCCCCTGAGTCGGACATTGTTCCACCTGTTTCGATCTTCCATATCTTGTACTTTAGCAACAAGACTGGCATGTTCTTCCTCCAGCGCCTCATGGGCGTCTATGAGAGAATTGTGAGACGCGGCAAACTCGGCCATCTTGGTTTCAACATGCGTCGTGCGGTCACCCAAGACTTGTAAGTCTCTTTGAATTTCCCTAACAATACCTTGCATATCCTCACGTAGCGAGGTTCGTAGGGAGTCCAGAAGCTGCCGAATAGTGTGCTCTGAAAGAGGCTGGGCCACGGATGGTGCGCCCAGGTCTTCACCGAACTCTGAGCGCGCCACTGGGGAGGAGTGTGCAGATGACCGCGCAGGAGTCTGGCTGGCCTCCGGATGATGGTGAGGCTTTGTTAAAGAATTCAGTCATTTTGACTGGAGCTGCACGTTTTTTAAGTTTCCCCATCATGTGCAGGGCTTGATAAAGTTCCACAAATGCGTAGAAAGTGCTGGAATTAGCTGAGTTGTGCAGATTTGTAGGTACCCCGAGCGGAGCAAGCGGATCAAGCAGCCGGCGCCATTGCGTGCAGGCCACGCCCCCCCCCCCCTGAGATACCACTTTTATATCTTTCACACAGCATTTTTGAAAAAAAAATAAATAAATGTTTTTGAGTCTCCATTTCCTGAAAACCGTCTTTCTTTTTATTTTTTGTAGCCATTAATATATTTTTTATTTTTTTGGTGAAGGAGCAAATTTTTTTGCGGGATTTAGGTGACTTTTATTGGTACCACTTTGGGGTACATAAGACTTTTTAATTGCTCCCTATTACACTTTTTGTAAGGTGAGGTGACCAAAAAATGGCTGTTCTGTCATTTTTGTTTGGTTTTATAAAATAAAAGCATTTTTGAAAATGAAAAACAAAAAAAAAAACATTTTGTGTTGCCATTTTCTGAAAGCCATAATTTTTTAAATTTTTCTGCCAATCGTCCTGTGTGGGGGCTCATTTTTTACAGTTATGATGTTTTTATTGGTATAATTTTTGGGTACATAGTACTTTGTTGATTACACTTTTTGTAAGGCAAGGTGGATAAAAAATGGTTGTTTTGGCATAGTTTTTATTTATTTTTGTGGCATTTACCTGATAGGGTAGATCATGCAATATTTTTATAGAGCCAGTTATTACAGATACGGCAATATACCAAATGTGTGTATTTTTTCTTTTTTTTCCCTATTGTATATGGCTTGATGAGGGGTACGGATGCTATTTTTTTAACTTGAAATTTATTTTATTTTATTTTTTTTTCAAAAAAACACTTTAAAAAAAAAAAAAAACGTTTTATTTTTGTCCCACTATGGGACTTTACCTCTTGACCATTTGATCGCTGTTTCAATGCAGTACAATACATGCTGTATTACATTGATGGTTCACCTACAAGACCCAGCCTCTGCCTCATAGATAGTGTTGAGCGAAGCGCGCTTCGGATCATAGATGTGAAGCCGCTTTGTTCAGAACTTCGTTTGAATGCTTTATGGAGACATGTCATTTCATATGTAAGAGGTGTTTGAGAGAATCACATTAAAAGTCTTTGCTATGTTCACATCTGCATTAAAGGAGTTGTGTCACTTCAGTAAGTAGCATTCTCATGTAGAGAAAGTTAAAGAAGAACTCCCGCAAAATATTATATTCTCCGACCTGTTATTAAGGTGCATGATATAATCTGTAGTGAATGTCATTTTCTTATCAGTGACTGTTTATGTGAGTAAAAACCTCTCTTCTTATTGTAGCTGGGTCATGTGACCAACTCCCTGACCTCCAACTGACCCAGGACTGAAAGCCAGTAACTGCTCTATTCATTCCTATGGGAGCCTCACTTTCAGTCTCATAGGAATACATAGAGAATTAGACTTCCTGTCCACACATAAGGTGCTGTGTGAGTTGGTGGGTCTAATTGCTGGTCACATGACACAGATAAGAAACTTCAGGATGATATAAGTCAAAAATTCAGCTACTGGTAAGAAAATGACATTCACTACAGATTACATCATGTACATTACTAGCAGGACATGGAATAAAACTTTTGTCGGGAGTTCTTCTTTAATACAAGACACTTACTAATGTATTGTGATTGTCCATATTGCTTTCTTTGCTGGTTGGATTCATATTTCTATCACATTATACAATTCTCATTTCCAGGGATTACGGCCATAGTGATATTTTCAATATGGATGACCTATAAGGCATTAATATTTATTATGTTCATATCATATTGGGGGCCGGTATTGAGATCCGTCATAGGGGCTCAATACCGGAAAAAAACGCTTCAGTTTTGTCTCCATTCATTGTCAATTGAGACAAAACTGAACTGAACAGAACTGAGTGCTACAAAATGCATTCTATTCCGTTCCGTTTAGTTACGTTCTCATACCAGAGAGCAAACCTCAGCATGTTGTATTTTGCTTTCCGTCCTGAGATGCGGAGCAAGACCATCATGACCCACAATGCAAGTCAACGGGGACGGATCCGTTTTCTCTGACACAATAGAAAACGGATCCGTCCCCCATTTACCTTCAGTGGAGTTCATGACGGAGTCGTCTTGGCTATGTTAAAGATAATACAACTGGATCCATTCATAACGGATGCAGACGGTTGTATTATCAGTAATGGAAGCGTTTTTGCTGAGCCCTGCTGGATCCAGCAAAAACGCTAGCGTGAAAGTAGCCTTAAACAATGCGGTCTCATTAGTTTAATTATGGTCCAGTGTGACCATGCCTTGTGGTTGTACTCTAAGGCATCTCCTTGTATCGAAAAGCATATCTGACTGTATGGCGATCTTGGCATGTATGCTATTCCTGTGCTGCCAAAGGTCTGCCCCACAAAAAGTGAACTCTGTACCTATACCGCTAGCTTCTTTGTTAGGGTACGAGCACATGGTGGAGTTCTGTGGTGGTCGGGACACAGCTGTGCCGCAATCAAGAACATGGGGCCGAACTGGGCCCTAATTAAATTAATGAGGCTGCAATGTTTAAAGGGGTTGTTCTGCCATTTATATTGATGACCTATCGTCAGGATAGGTCATCAGTATCAGATTGGCGGGGGTCCGGCACCTGGCACCCCCACCAATCAGCTGCCTGAAAAGGAGGCGTTGCTCCATGGTCGTTACACTATGTGTGGCAGAGTAGTGTAATTACAAGTACTCACTCCATTAATTACGCCTAAACTTTGGAGACAACGGGCAGTGGAATGAACAGGAAACAGCGCTTGTATGCAGCGCCTCCTCCTCTTCAAACAGCTGATCAGCGAGAATCCTGGGTGTCGGACCCCCACCGATCTGATATTGATAACCTACCCTGATGATAGGTCATCAATATGGCGGGAAAACCCCTTTAAGCTAGTCTGCATTGTTAATGGCCTCCAATACCAAGCGACCATTAACAACGCAGACCAGCTTAGGCTACTTTCACACTAGTGTTAATATTTTCCGATATTGAGTTCCGTCATAGGGGCTCAATACCTGAAAAAACGCTTCAGTTTTGTCCCCATTCATTGTCAATTGAGACAAAACTGAACTGAACAGAACTGAGTGCTCCAAAATGCATTCTATTCCATTCCGTTTAGTTGCGTTCCCAGACCGGAGAGCAAACCGCAGCATGTTGTATTTTGCTTTCCGTCCTGGGATGCGGAGCAAGACGGATCCATCATGACCCACAATGCAAGTCAATGGGGATGGATCTGTTTTCTCTGACACAATCTGACACGACATTTATCTTCAGTGGAGTTCATGACAGATGCAGACGGTTGTATTATCAGTAACGGAAGTGTTTTTGCTGAGCCCTGCCGGATCCAGCAAAAACACAAGTTTGAAAGTAGCCTTAAACAATGTGGTCTCATTAGTTTAATTAGGGTCCAGTGTGGCCTGTTTGGCCTTGCGGTCCTTGACTATGCCGTGTGGTTGTACTCTAAGGGATATCCTTGTATCGAAAAGCATATTTGACCGTATGGCGATCTTGGCCGCTACACCCACCGCAAGACCATAGATCGCTGCGTAGTAGTGCAGCCATCAAACTGAATGGTCTCTCAGAACAGTTTGCACGTTTTTGTGACCGTGACCGCAGGATCACTGAAAGATTCAGCACTATTGGATTTTTTGCGATTCGGGGGTCATAATAATATGCTAGTGGTTGCACTACTACACAGCAATCTTTGGTTGTGCAATGGGTGTCATGTCCAAGAATGCAGTGTAGCCCCAGCCTAAAAAAATGTACAACTGTAGCATTAAAGAAGAACTCCCGCAAAAATTTTTATTCTCTGACCTGTTAGAAAGGTACATGATGTAATCTGTAGTGATTGTCATCTTCTTATCAGAGGCTGAAATTGAGAGTTTCCACTCTCTTCTTATTGTAGCTGGGTCATGTGACCAACTCCCTGACCTTCAACTGACCCAGGACAGCAAGCCAGTCACTGCTCCATTCATTCCTATGAGACTGAAAGTGAGGCTCCCTAGGAATACATAGAGAATTAGACTTCCTGTCCACACATAAGTCTCTGTGTGAGTTGGTGGGTCTAATTCCTAGTCACATGACACAGATAAGAAACTTCAGGATGATATAAGTCAAAAATACCGACACTGGTAAGAAAATTACATTCACTACAGATTACATCATGTACATTTCTAGCAGGACATGGAATAAAAATTTTTACGGGAGTTCTTCTTTAAGGCTACATTCGGATCCGCAAAAAAGACAGATGACGTCCGTTTGGCATAAGTATTGCATTTGTTTTTTTTTTTATGGATCCACTATAACAATGCCTATCCTTGTCCGCAAAATGGACAAAAATAGGACATGTTCTATTTTTTTTTTTTGTGGGGCTAGGAAACGGACATACGGAAGCGTACAGCATTGAATTTGGGTCCGCATCCTATCCGCAAAAAAAAAAAACAACTGAATGGACACGGAAACAAAATACGTTCATGTGCATGAGGCCTAATCCTAACTAGCCGGTAAAAGATTTTTATGTGGGTCAGATAAGGATGCTAGGTGCTATCATTTAGACCATTTACATCTCCAGTGACCCCTTAAAGGAGTCTGCCTCATCCTTGTGATTACGGAACCGGTTTATTACAGGATCTGGTAAATTCTAAGAAAGCACAACGAAAAAAACAACATTATAAGAGTAAAACATTGCACATGCGGAATACAAACCAGACATCGTCAATTAGCGACCAGAGTCCTCTAGCCACCAATTTGGCCCGCTCCGTTCTCAATATAGGTGCGGGTCTCATTGGTGGGACCCGCACCTATCAAACAATGGGGGCATATCATAGCGATATGGCCCCATTGTCTCATATCAGGTGTCCACAGGAATGTTGGTGTTGTCTCAAACATGTGATCAGCGGGGGGTCCGGGTGTTGGACCTCCACAGATCAGATACTGATGACCTCTCCACAGGACAGGTCATCAGCTTTAAAATCTTGTAAAACCCTTTTACGAGTGCCACATGTAGGTTGTCTTGGCCAAGAGGCGACCAGCTGACCCTGGTGTTGATCCATATGAAGAAACCGGCACCTGTACTTGTCTAGACACCTGAGGTCCTGGAAACTGTAGACAAAGTGGATTGTGTGCAGCTTAGCATACAGGATAACCTGGAGGACTCTGGCTAATGGCTCTAGTTTCACACAGATTAATCTGAGGTTCTTTATTACGTCCCTCTGACTTGATCTCATTGACAGGCTTCATTCCTGCAGCCCTTTGGTCTTTCTAACATCTACAGTAGAACGCTGAGGATCTTGGGACTTCTGAATCTTTGTAGAAGGAAGTGCTGGTAAATGCATATATATGTATATGCATGCATGGCCCCTTAATAATTAAAGGGGTTATCCCATGAATAATGTAAAAAATGAAAATCAGACATAATATAGTTCACATGGATCCAGAGATCTCCACATTCATTGCTCTGCTAGATTTATATCAAGCTGACAGCTCAAGGGGAGTGTCTTCTCTGCTGCAGCTAAGGGGGCGTGTCCGTGCTCTCCCTATCACAGCTCGGGAGACAGTTGAAAGATGAAACTGAGCATGTGCGGCCTTCTCAGTGAGCAGGTCAAAGAAATAAGAAATGAAGTATCTCTGTACAGATACATTTTACTGAATAACTCAGTAACTATACAAAATTTTTAATTACATGCAATTACAAAATGTATTCAGACCCGGGTGCCGGTTTGAAAACTGCAGAATATTTTTCATGGGACAACCCCTTTAAGCATGCATATACATGTATATATGGGCCTGTAAATATATAGATGAGGCCCCCTGTATATATTACATATATGATGCATGATGTATATATATATTCATGCCCCAGTTATATACTGTAGATATCTAGGTATATACATAGATATGTATGTACGCCCTCTTTTATTACATACATATCTATATATATATCTATATATATATCTATATATATGACCGGGTGCCCCCCCCCCTGTATTCTCCTGGGGGTGCATACCAACGTGCCCGCAGGAGGGAGCTGCCGCCCAGATGACTGGACAATTAAGTCCAGTCTCGGGCACTTCAAAAGACAGAGGATTGATAAGATCCTCTGCCTTTTGTTAAACATCTCCGGCAGCATAACAGGGACAGGGAAACAAAAGGTTTCCCTGCCCCTGTGTGCCGCCCACCTCCAGCGCTGTAATTACAACGCCGGTGATACGTGGGCAATTCACAGGCGGGAAGATCAAAGAGATCCTCCGCCTGGGAGCACCAGTGTGCATGGGAGGGCACGGTGACGTCACATCACCGCTCCGGCCCGCGTGCACTTGCCTGCAGGCGTGCTCGCACGCCGGCAGTGCGGGCTGCTGGGAAACGAGCGCCGCCGGACTTAAATAGTCCGGCAGCGCTACGCTCATCAGATTGAGCCCGGCAGCCTCTCCATGGAAGAGCAAGCAGGAATTAACCCCTTGGACGACGAGCAAGACGAGAATCATCCCCAGGACAACGAGCATTAATCCCCTGGATGGCTGAGTACCATAAACCCCTATACCACCAACGATATTAACCCCTTCATTACCATAAACCTCTATACCACCAACAATATTAACCCCTTGATTACCCCTGCCATAAACCCCTATACCACCAACAACATTAACCCTTTAATTACCACCAACTATACCCCGGTAAATCACATTAATCCTTTCCCAACCATCATCATTCCTTACCATACGTAGCACTTTTCTATTAACTCCTGGAGTGCTACTGTATTTGTTAACCCTTTCACCCCTAGGGACAGTTAGTAAGCTTGGGAGGGTGCTGTAACTATATGTTATTGTGTGAGTGTATGTGTAGTTAGTTTGTGGGTGTAATCTGGGACTGTGTAGTGTAGTTAGGTGTATTACTGTATTGTGTGCGACTATATGTGTATATATTTATATAACATTGATATAGATATATATACAGTCATGGCCAAAAGTTTTGAGACTGATACAAATATAAATTTTTACAAAGTCTACTGCTTCAGTTTTTATAATGGCACTTTGCATATACTCCAGAATGTTATAAAGAGTGATCAGCTTAACAGCAATTACTTGCAAAGTCAATATTTGCCTAGAAAATGAACTTTATCCCCCAAAACACATTTCAACATCATTGCAGCCCTGCCTTAAAAGGACCAGCTAACATCGTTTCAGTGATTGCTCCATTAACACAAGTGTGGGTGTTGATGAGGACAGGGCTGGAGATCAATCTGTCATGATTAAGTAAGAATGACACCACTGGACACTTTAAAAGGAGGCTGGTGCTTGGCATCATTGTTTCTCTTCTGTTAACCATGGTTATCTCTAAAGAAACACGTGCACTCATCATTGCACTGCACAAAAATGGCCTAACAGGGAAGAGTATCGCAGCTAGAAAGATTGCACCTCAGTCAACAATCTATCGCATCATCAGGAACTTCAAGGAGAGAGGTTCCATTGTTGCCAAAAAGGCTCCAGGGCGCCCAAGAAAGACCAGCAAGCGCCAGGACCGTCTCTTAAAAGTGTTTCAGCTGCGGGATCGGGCTACCAGCAGTGCAGAGCTTGCTCAGGAATGGCAGCAGGCAGGTGTGAGTGCATCTGCACGCACTGTGAGGCGGAGACTCTTGGAGCAAGGCCTGGTCTCAAGGAGGGCAGCAAAGAAGCCACTTCTCTCCAGAAAAAAACATCAGGGACAGACTGATATTCTGCAAAAGGTACAGGGAGTGGACTGCTGAGGACTGGGGTAAAGTCATTTTCTCTGATGAATCCCCTTTTCGATTGTTTGGGACATCTGGAAAACAGCTTATTCGGAGAAGACGAGGTGAGCGCTACCACCAGTCTTGTCTCATGCCAACTGTAAAGCATCCTGAAACCATTCATGTGTGGGGTTGCTTCTCAGCCAAGGGAATTGGCTCTCTCACAGTCTTGCCTAAAAACACAGCCATGAATAAAGAATGGTACCAGAATGTCCTCCGAGAGCAACTTCTCCCAACCGTCCAAGAGCAGTTTGGCGATCAACAATGCCTTTTCCAGCATGATGGAGCACCTTGCCATAAAGCAAAGGTGATAACTAAATGGCTCAGGGAACAAAACATAGAGATTTTGGGTCCATGGCCTGGAAACTCCCCAGATCTTAATCCCATTGAGAACTTGTGGTCAATCATCAAGAGACGGGTGGACAAACAAAAACCTACAAATTCTGACAAAATGCAAGCATTGATTGTGCAAGAATGGACTGCTATCAGTCAGGATTTGGTCCAGAAGTTGATTGAGAGCATGCCAGGGAGAATTGCAGAGGTCCTGAAGAAGAAGGGTCAACACTGCAAATATTGACTTGCTGCATTAACTCATTCTAACTGTCAATATAAGCTTTTGTTACTCATAATATGATTGCAATTATATTTCTGTATGTGATAAAAACATCTGACAAACACACATAAAAACCAGAGGGCAGCAGATCATGTGAAAATAGAATATTTGTGTCATTCTCAAAACTTTTGGCCATGACTGTAGATATAGTCAGAAATAATTATACTGTAGACGTGTATTATTGTAATAAACCTTTTATTATTCAAGTACAGTATACAGTGTCTTTTGTAGCCGCCATAAGACAGTAAAGTACACATAGTGCAGGGAAAGCAGGGAATAGGTAGAAAATAAGAAATAAATAGGTGGAACTAACAATAGTCGGTTTACGTCTAATTATGAATATTAATTATTAATATCACACAAAATATTAGTAATTAATATTCCCTTTAACAATCCTCATATCTGATGCTCCCTGGTCTAGTCCAGAGATTTTCAGATTGTTTCCAGGCTTTGCCAATAATCCATTTTCATCTATGACATAATCCTTTAGAGCCTTTTCTTTACGGATTTTTTGCAAGTCCTTTAGCTGTCCGAACTGTTGTGGGAGCTTAGCACCAGGGACCTGCAAGGAAATGGTAAGGCTAAAGAGATATTTTCATTTAAAAAAAAATGAAAAAACTTTCCTCAAAATGTATTAAAATTGTGGACTATCCTGCAAGTATCCCAGTGCACTTGGGGGGACTTTCAAGGTGCGAGGCTATCCAAACCTTCCTTTTCTTTGTCTCACTTCAACAAATTGAATTTATCATGTAGAGAAAGTTAATACAAGGGACTTACTAATATATTGTTATTATCCATATTGCTTCCTTTGCTGGCTGGATTCATTATCCCATCACATTATGCACTGCTCGTTTCCACGGTTACAACCATCCTGCAATCCATCAGCGGTGGCCATGCTTACACACTACAGAAAAAGCGCCAAACTCTCTGGTGGCCGAGATGGTGGGAGCCTGCATAGGCTTGGTGCTTTTTCTTAAAGTGTGCAAGCACGGCCACTGCTGATGGATTGCAGGGTGGTCGTAACCATGGAAACGATCAGTGTATATTGTGATGGAAAAATGAATCCAGCCAGCAAAGGAGGCAATATGGATAATAACAATACATTAGTAAGTGCCTTGTATTAACCTTCGTAATTAATGCTATTTGCTGAAGTGAGACAACCCCTTTAAACATATGGGAGGGGGGATCCTGTGACAAAAGACTTTTATGCTATATGCAAATGAGGACTTCAGTGCACTGAGGCAAGAGGCTTAATCCTGCAGTGCTCACACCCCTCGGTGCACTGAATCCCTAATTTGCATAAAGAATACAAGTCTTTTTTTTGGGGGGATCGCTGCATTCCCACAAGACAGGTATCATTGTGATCAGCAGGATCAACCCTACCAGGCAGTATGCTTGGTTTATTAGGCCCCTTCTAGACGAGCGATTGTCACGCTCGCAGCACAGCACCCGTCCTGAACTTCCAGCACTGCCCGTGGTCGCATAGCATCATATTGATTTATGATGATATGTAACCCTTAGAGGTCTGGAATGTATAGGATAACACTGACAACATTATGTAACTGTAAGGGTTACATACCATCATAAATCAATATCATGCTATGCGACCCCGGCAGTGCTGGAAGTTCAGGACGGGTGCTGCGCTGCAAGTCCGGGTGCTGCGCTCATTACACCCATCAAAATTTAGAAGCGCCGAGCAGGAAAAATAAGGACAAACACATGATGAATGAAATGGCACCAGAAAAAAAAATTGTTAAAAAGGCACAAAACAGACCACAATCTTAACACATTGTAATAATAAGTCACCATAAAGGAGTGACCTCCCATACAGATATACAGCTCTACATATAAGTAATGGGACTATTACTATCACTGTTACCTGCAACCAATCTGTGGCTTCGTTGTCCTCATAGACTTTTAGATAAGCCGCCACAATGGATGTAAAGTCCGCCATCATTGAATTCCTCATAGTCATATAAAGAGACAAGACATAGGACGCCTCCAGTGCTAAAGCTTTCTGCAGGGGTGAAGACATGGGGTGCAATGACCAAAGCAGATTATCCTGTTCAAAGAAGCACAAGTGCTACATTAGTGCGCATTAATGCTGGACGGCAGCATCCTTCTAGTCTCCAGGTAGTCCGCCATACCGCTGCTTATTACGGTCACAGGTACCGGCCCGCTGCTGTTCTATTGTATTGAGCCGGCATCACTATAGGGCTCTAGTTCTGTTCAGTAGAATGGTGAACAAGATGTGTCTAACATCCTTTTCTACGGAAAATGTTGATGGCCTAGGATTAAAGGGGTTATCCAACCCCTGAAATGCCCCCCTATATGCCTAGGACCCTCACACACAATGTACTTACCTGGTGATGAAAGCGTCCGGCGTCGAGGGGGGGGGGCTTTTGAAGGAGGGGCGGGGACGCTAGCCAATAGCATGCGGTGATGAGCCTCCCTAGCATCACCCGCAATGCTAGGAAGGCTCGTCCCTGTCTGCTATTGGCTGAAACCATCCAACCCGATAACCCCCCCCGGATGTGTTCATCCGCTCACGGGAAGAAGCAGCTGCGGCAGTGCATGAGCGATAAAGCAATACCGGATAACCCCTTTATATAACAGCATACAATGTCAATAAGCTGCTTCTAAGGCCACTAGGATAGGATATTGTCATGCATCAACCACCTGACTGTTCTGCCCGAGTCCAGCTCGGGCAGTGTGAAAAGTAGCTAACTGGAGGGGGCAGGATTGCTTTAGATGGTGATATCTCCTCAATGGTAGCAGCTAGAAACATGCAATTGCTTGTCTGAAAGCTGACAGTCCGGGCTTTAATTCAAGACCAAAATGACAGCTAAAGTATAAGAAACAGAGGAAAAATCACTGTTAGAAGTGAGGTCGGGAATAATCGGGAGTGAAACCTGTTTTTACTTTCTTTTTCAGCTGCATTCACAGCATCCCGATTTCTATCAGTGATATCTTTCTCTGTCCTGAACATATTGCTGTCAGATGCTGTTTTGGTATCATCTGAAAGCTTTGAATGTCTTCTTTCAAACAAGACCATTTGCATGTTTCTAGCTGATACCATTCAGGAGGTAGCAGCATCTAAAGCAGCCCTCCCCCCTCCAGTTAGCTACTTTTCCCACTGCTGGAGCTCCACTCTGGCAAAACAGTTAGGGGGTTAAACGTGGCATGGACTCATGGGACAGGGATGTAATATCACCACTTTACAAAGCATTTGTGCGGCCTCATCTGGAATATGCTCAGTTCTGGGCACCAGTGCATAGAAAAGATGCCCTGGAGCTGAAAAAAGTACAGAGGAGAGCGACTAAACTGATAAGGGGCATGGAGGGTCTTAGCTACGAAGAAAAAGTAAGATTTTTTGCTTACCTGTAAAATCTTTTTCTCGGAGTCTTCATTGGGGGACACAGGACCATGGGTTATATCTTGCTGCCACTAGGAGGCTGACACTAAAAAATACCAAAAGAAAGTCGGCTCCTCCCAGCAGGATATAACCCGCCTACTGGCAGTAAACTAACCAGTGTGTGAAAAGCAATAGGAGGAACCAGACAACAGTCTAACTCAAACCAAGAACTATCACCGTCGGGCGACGAAGAACTCATAAAACCAAGAGAAGGGTGGGTGCTGTGTCCCCCAATGAAGACTCCGAGAAAAAGATTTTACAGGTAAGCAAAAAATCTTACTTTCTCGGTCGTCACATTGGGGGACACAGGACCATGGGACGTCCAAAAGCAGTCCCTTAGGGTGGGAAACAACCCAAAAAACCTCAGACCGAAGGGGCCACCGCAGCCTGCAGAACTCTGCGGCCCAAACTCGCATCAGCGGAAGCAAAAGTGTTCACCCGGTAAAACCGAGAAAACGTGTGCAATGACGCCCATGTGGCGGCCTTGCAAACCTGCAAGCCGAAGCACCATGGCGCACTGCCCAAGAAGCCCCCACCGACCGAGTGGAGTGGGCCGACACCCGAAAAGGAGGCGCCTTACCCTTGCTGCTGTACGCCTCCGAAATGGCAAACGAACCCAGCGGGACAGGGTCGCCTTAGAAGCCACGAGCCCCTTCCTGGGCCCGTCCGGAATGACAAAAAGGGCGTCGGAAACGACGGAACGATTCTGTGCGAGCAAGATAGGTGCGGAGGGCGCGCACCACATCCAAACGGTGAAGAGAACGCTCGCGCGGATGTACGGGAGAAGGGGCAGAAGGACGGGAGGACAATATCCTCGTTAAGATGGAAGGAGGAGACCACCTTAGGTAGGAAGGAAGGGGACGGACGCAGTACCACCTTATCCTGATGTAAGACAAGGAAGGGGGAGCGGCAAGAAAGAGCTGCAAGCTCCGAAACTCGACGAAGTGAAGTAATCGCCACCAGAAAAACCACCTTGTGGGACAACATGGGCAAGGAAACATCCCTGAGTGGTTCAAAAGGGGACGACTGGAGAGCATCGAGGACCAGGTTCAAGTCCCATGGAGAAGTAGGGACCCGATAGGGGGGAACGGTATGGGCAACGCCCTGCAAGAAAGTCTTCACTGGAGACAGGGAGGCCAGAGGGCGCTGGAAAAAAACAGAGAGGGCCGAGACCTGGCCTTTAAGAGAGCGTAAGGCAAGACCAGCGTCCAGGCCAGCTTGAAGAAAAGCAAGAAGGCGCGGGATCGAAAACGGCAAGGGGGGAACCGAGGACCCCTCGCAGAATCGCCTTGCGACTTCAAAATATGGGTCTCAACCGCCAGGCCGTTAAACATAGCGACCGAAAATGCGGATGGCAAACGGGACCCTGAGACAGGAGATCCTGACGGTCGGGTAGGCGCCAGGGGGCGTCGACGGCCATGGAAACTAGATCTGCGTACCAGACGCGCCTGGGCCAGTCCGGAGCCACTAGAAGGACCGGAATGCCTTCCGCCTTGATCTTCTTGATCACCCGCGGCAGAAGCGGGAGTGGAGGGAAGATGTAAGGGAGGGCGAACAGGTCCCAGGGGATCACCAGAGCGTCTGTGGCGACGGCGTCTGGATCCCGGGTTCTGCTGACGAACCGTGGGACTTGATTGTTTGAGTCGGGGAGGCCATGAGATCCACATCCGGCGTCCCCCAGCGTAGGCAGATCTGGCGGAAGACTTCGGGATGTAACGACCACTCGTTGGGGTCCACTTGTGTGCGGCTCAGAAAGTCCGCTACCCCAATTTTCCACTCCGGGAATGTGAACGCAGGACAGCGCGGGCACGCGGTTTTCCGCCCAGGTGAGGATGAGCGCCACTTCCTCCATGGCGGCTTTGCTGCGAGTTCCCGCCTTGATGATTTATGTACGCCACGGCGGTGGCGTTGTCCGATTGAATGCGGACGGGGAGACCCTGCATATCGGACTGCCAGTGGAGAAGGGAGAGCCGAATCGCTCGGAGTTCCAAGACGTTGATGGAGAGAAGAGCTTCCGGGGGGGACCAAGAGCCCTGCACGGTCCGGTGTTCCCAAACACCGCCCCAGCCTTGGAGACTGGCATCCGTCGTTATTATCTGCCAGCGAAGGGGCAGAAAGGAGCTGGCCGCTGAGGAGAGAGGGAGACCGAAGCCACCACTGGAGCTCCTTCCGCAGGGGAGACGGGAAGACGAACCAGAAGATCGAGGGATGAAAGGGACTTGTCCCATCGCGACAGCAGGAAGAGCTGAAGTGGACGAGTCTGGAACTGGGCAAAGGGAACTGCTTCTAGAGAGGCCACCATACGCCCCAGAACCCTCATACAGAACCGGAGGGTCACGAGTGGGAGGAGCAAAGGGTCCGAACCCCCGCCTGAAGGGATAAGAGCTTGTCCTCTGGAAGGAGAACACGAGCCTTCGCGGAGTCGAAGTCCAGCCCCAGGAACCGAATGGTCTGCGAAGGAGACAGATTGGACTTGGGGCGGTTGAGGAGCCAACCGAAAGCGGAGAGGGTGTCCAGGGTGATGTGGAGACTCTCCAGGTTGAGAGACCAGGACGGGAGCCTTGATTAGATGTCGTCCAGGTAAGGGGTCACCGAGACCCCCGAGCCCGAAGAACCGCCATGACCGCAGCCATGACCTTCGTGAACACTCGGGGGGCCGAGCTAACCCGAAAGGCAGGGCCACAAACTGGAAATGACCCTGGCCAACCGCGGAAGCGTAGAAAACGCTGATGCGTGGAAAAAATGGGGATGTGCAGATAAGCGTCTTGCACGTCCACCGACGAAAAGAACTCCCCCGGGCTCCATGGCCGCTATGACAGAGCGGAGGGATTCCATCCTGAAATGGGAGATTCTGACGTGCCGGTTCAGAAGCTTCAAGTCCAAGATTGGACGAAACGAAACCGTCCTTCTTCGGAACCACAAAACAGGTTGGAGTAGAACCCCTTGAACCTCTCCGAAGGAGGGACAGGGATCACCACGCCCTTGGAAAGAAGAGAAGCTAACGCGTTGGTGGAACCCTGGCTGCCAGGGCAGGGGAACGAGGGACACGAGAGAGAAAGAAACGGCCGCGTGGGGGCGCGAAGCAAATTCTATTTTGTAGCCGAGTGCGACCACATCCCGAACCCAGGCGTCCTGAACCTGGGCGAGCCAGACGTCCTGAAAACAACGAAGACGACCGCCCACCCGAAGAGCGTCGGGACGGGAGGGACCCTCAGGAAGGAGGAGTCTTGGCGCCTCCAGCCTTGAAGGTGGAACGCGAAGCATTGGGACGGGACTGCCAAGAAGTGCGTTGGTTGGAGAAACCGGGCCGCTTGGCCTGTGAAGCGGATGGGCGAGAGGACGCGGCGGGGGAAGGGGACCGGAAAGAACGGAAACTGCCCCGCTCTACGGTGCGCATCCTGGCGCTTGGGACGCTGTTGAGGGAGGAGGGAGCTCTTGCCTCCCGTGGCGTCCGAAATAATTCATCAAGACGCTTCCCGAAGAGACGGGGTACCAGAGAAGGGCAGGCCAGTGAGCGATTTTTTGGACGCCCATCGGCGCGCCATTCCCGGGAGCCAGAGAGAACGACGGATGGCTACGATGTTGGCAGAGGCCGAGGCGGAGCAGCCCGCCGCATCAAGGGAAGCTGAACAGAGGTACTGACCTGCGTCCTGAATCTGCTGAGCGAGGTCAGTAAGCTCCTGAGCAGGAGCTCCTGCCAGGATGCCATCCTTCAGTTGAG